>PVKA01008805.1:34795-71411 GCA_004027165.1 Ctenomys sociabilis
AAAAAAAAAAAAAAAAAAAAAAAAAAAAAAAAAAAAAAAAAAAAAAAAAAAAAAAAAAAAAAAAAAAAAAAAAAAAAAAAAAAAAAGGAAGAAGAAGAAAAACAAGATTTTAAAGACTTGACTAAAAAGATATAAAGATAGAAGTGTTAGAAACAAAATGAAGCTCAGTGGTGGACTGAATAGCTGATTATACCCAGATAAACAAATTATTATGCAATTAAACAGCTGTTTTGTATCTTTTCTTTCTTCTTGAGTCCCCTTTTCTTTGATCTGCACCCTCACTAACAGAATTGGAGAAATCAAGAGAATTTACCCACAGTAACCCACATCATCTGCACTTACTAGACTCTTCCCATATATTTTGAGTTCTGTTGATAACCATGATGAACTGTTCTTGTCAAAGGCCAGTCCCTCCATGTAAATTAGTTTCCAGCTCTTCTTTCTTATTCAAGGACTTAGTTCCAACAATCTTCTCTTTCCCTCCTGGATAAATTTTTCCTTCTCTGAATTGTAGCTCAGTACTAGTAGTAGAACATTTGCCACGTATGTGCAAGACCCTGGGTTAGATCCCAAGCCCATCAAAGAAACAAAAAATTCTGTTTTCTAGTTCTCTTTTGACTCACCCACTCTTTCTCCTTCTGCATCATTTTTTTCCTCTAGAAAAGCTCGAGTTACCATTATTTTATTTATTTATTTATTTTTGTTCTCCTGTTCTCTTTACCTCATTCCAATCAGACTTTTGTCCCTCCACCCCAAAACTGATCTTAGTAAGGTCGCCAATGTCTTTGCTGGTAAGTTATTAAACCACAGCTTTACCTATTGGTAGCATTTTTCAAAGCTCAGCCCTGTGAAATACTTACTAATTTTGGCATCCAGGATACAACAGTTCAGTAGTTTCTTTCCTCTCAGATGGGTCAGTCTTTTTTAGTATACTTTGCTTGTTGTTCTATCCTTCCCTGCCAATCATTTGAACTTCAGGGTTCAAATCTTACAACACTTCTTCTATCTTGACTGTACTGTTCATGCTCCAATATAACTGTCCAGAGTAGGAGTTTCAGCTGTAGATTTTGTGTTTTAAACTTTTTTCAACCTCTCAGTTAGCTAAAAGTATCTCAGTCTTGGGTATCCAAACTGAACTCGTCTTTTCCCTAAATTTGCTCTTCCTAAGATCTTTTCCCCCTATCACATGTTCTCCAGCTAAACTAGCATTCCTGTTCTTCAAACATAGCAACCATGTTAAGGCCTTTGTATGAGGTGTAATAAAAATGTTTAACTTCTAAAAATTTATTATAGCAAAAGATGTTATTATTACTACCTCTCATATTATCTCCTGGCTTTAATCACACTTATTCCTATTAGTTTGGACAATGTACCTTTTACTGTAATTTTTAAAAATGTAAATATTCATTTTTTTATCTTTTAATTGTTTTTTTCTACAAAGAACATTTACATATTCATAAGGTTTATTATATTTGTTTCTTAGTTTCCACTGAAATGTCATTTTATCTGACAGGTTCCCTTATCTAAAAATTCTTCATCTCTGATCATACAATGTACAAGAGAAATGTTCATTCCTTACCTGGTACTTCCTATGCATTTCATCATTAGCTTAAAACTTTCCATTCTCTTCCCTTCTCCGCGTTGTATAATATAAAAATAATTTGGTCTTTGCTTCTGATTCCTGGCACAGATCTCCAAAAATCCTTTCATGCTTACTAGATTGGCAGAAATTAGAGCATTATATTAATATCAAATATTGAGAAAGATATGGCTCAATGTTAACTTCCACTCATTTTTGGTAAGATAGCAAATTGATACAATTGTTTCAGAAATCAACCTGCCATTTCCTAATAAAGCTGAACATGTACTTACAGCAATTCTATTTCTAAGCACATAACTTGGAAAAACTTTTGCATGTATATACCAAGTTCTATATCATTGTTCTTTACCAAACCCAAAAATGGACCTCAGGGTGGATTGTATTAGTTTCTTTTTGCTGTTATAACAAATTGTCTTAGTGACCAAAAGGAATATACATGTATTATTTTGTAGTTCTGGTACAAGAGCTTGAAAATGGGTTTTATAAGGTTAAAATCAAGATGTCAGCAAGGTTACTTTCCTCTTGGAAACTCTGTTCTTTGCTTTTTCCAGGCTTTTAGAGGCTTCTTTTTGGTTTGTGGCTTCCTTCTCCATCTTCAGAGCCAACTGTGTAGCATCTTACAATTTTTTTTTTCTGACTCCAGTTATTTGTCTGTATGAAGAATTTTGTGACTATATGGTTTGACATGAATAATCTATTAAGTCTATTTCAAGGTACTTAATTACAATTTTAAAGCCCCTTTTGCCCTGTAAAATATCACTGGAAGGTTTCAAAAATGAGAGTATTGACATTTGGAGGAGGCATTATTCCTGTTATGTAGATCAACAAATAGAATAAATATATTGTGATGTTTTTATATAATACAACACTTTTAGCAGGGAAAATGGTATACTACATTAAAATTAATCATGAATATATGCCAAAATAAAATGTTAGTAAGAGAGGCACATTACAGCAGAATTCACATATTTGATTTCATTAGTATTAAGGTTCAAAACTGTGGAAAACTTGTAAGTACATTGTTTAGGGACACATTACAAAGAAAAGTAAAATTAAGTATGTGTCTTATCTTTCTTTTTTCTTTATCTTTTTTTCTTCAATATCAGGGATTGAATTTAAGGCCTTTGTATTGAACTACATCCCTAGTATTTTGTGTTAAATTTTGAAGCATGGTCTCACAAAGTTACTGAGTTGCACAGACAGGGCTGAAACTTGCAGTCCTCTTGTCTCAGCCTCCTAGAGTACTGGAATTATAGCTGCATGCCATCATGCTCAGCCTGAGACATAATGTCTTGCTGTGTTGCTCAGACTGGCCCTGAACTCCTGGGCTTAGCCTCTTAAATTAGACATAGCCAGCAGTTCAAGAAGTAGCAATTACTAGGAACAATATTTTAAAACCAAATATTTTGGTTTTGCTTTTCTATTGTTATTTGAGAGGTTAGGATTTGAGGTTCTGTATAAGTAATGAGAGTAATGGAATCAAATTTGTAAGTTAGTGATGAGATGCTAGGAAATGGGATAGGAAAACATAGAATTCCAAGAGCTAAAATTCTTGATAATGATCCCTTGCTCTTTAACCTCAAGATGATGTAGCCCAAACTGTATATAGTAGGGACTTTTGGGAGAAAAGAAAGAAACAGATGGCAAGGACTGGTTTCTACTTCTTAATAACCACTTGCATGTATTCTTCCTGTGGACCACATGAGTAACCTGCAACAGACTGAGACCCTTTCTTATTTTTAATTGAAAAATTGAATTGAGATAGTTGTGAGTCTATGCAGTTATAAGAAATAATACAGATGAATTCTGGGTCCCCTTTATTCAGTTATCATAATGGCAACATCTTATAAACATCCCTGACAGTGATGTAACTAGGACATTGCCATTGGTTATGGACCTCATTTAGATCCCCTTGCATTGTTCATGTGCATGTATGTATTGTTCTATGTAGCTTTATCATGAGTAGCTGTGTGTATTCACCATATCAATAAAGATATGGTTGGTCACCAGAGCATCTGTCTAGTAGTTACTTCTTTATAACCATACCATAACCTTATCCTCATTCTACTCTACCCCCTACCTCTAAGCTCTGGCAAAAATCTGTTCTCCATTTCTAAAATTTTTCATTGAAATAATTATTGTGTAAGTGGGACCATACAGTTTGTAACCTTTTGGAGTTGGCTTTTTTTTTACTCAGGATAATTCCTAGAAGAATCATCTAAATTGCTGCATATCACTGAATCCAATTTTTAGTTCAGTTGACTGTTTTATGGAATTTTTGGACTCTAAAGTCACTTTGTAAATAACAATTTCTCTTGCATTAATGTATACTTCTGTGGATGGAAGCATAAATTTTAATGGATTTGGGAAAAATTCCATTTCTACTTGAGAAAATTAAGTCCACTAAACTTTAATTTCTTTACATGTAAAAGTAGGATATTATTTATAGGATACTTCTAAAGAATAAGTAGGATGATATATTAAAGTCTTGCCATTGTGCCTATCATATAGGTTCCATAAGTGGCAGTCTAAAAGAAAGATATGGGTTCCTGCAGCAAAATTATCACACTCTGACTTCTAGTTTAGTCTGGGAAGAGATTGTTTTAGCATTCTATTGGCTACTTGGATTTTATGTATGTTTAAGAAGGAGAGAGTTCCATCTTTAATTTTGAGCACTAACCAAGAAATTGTAGTTTTTCAGAGTGAGCATTATCTTCATACTGTTTTTTAATGTCAGTAACCATAATAAAATATAAGTAGCTGCTTTAATGTTATGAATCTTAATCAGCAAAAAGTATATCTTGAATGAACAACTCTTTTATAATAGTACAGATTTGTACTATTATACATCAGTAATTTACATATTTAAATTTGTTATATGTGTAAATTCTAGGTGGCTGGAGTTCTGGATGATTGCTTGTGTGATGTTGACAGCATTGATAACTTCAACAACTACAAGATCTTCCCCAAAATAAAAAAATTGCAAGAGCGAGACTATTTCCGTTATTATAAGGTAAGGTTATAATTTTGATTCTGTTAATGCCAAAGATTTCTCAAGACTTTATGACCCTTTTGAAAATCCATTTTAACTCCCTTGGACAGCGTATTCTTGTCTTTGATTAGCTGAATGTATTAAGAACCGCAGGGATTCTTAATTGGTTTTATTAATCACTAAGAATCTCAGCCCTCTTCCTGTGTTTGGGTATTTCCCCATCTCTCAGTTTTGGTTTCAAAACAGACTCCTCCTTTTACAGAAGCTGAAAATGGCAGGGGCTGAATTTGTCAACCTCCTTTTAATGTAGGTTCTACCATGTAAACCCACCTATCTAGGCTTCAAGTTGGGCTGTACACTAACACTGTTAGCAGTGTAAAGTGACACAGCAGCAGATCTAGGAAGGCTAGGAAGGCTAACAAACCAGGCTGAGGTTACAGGAACACTATATGCAGTATCCATGGTAATACTGCAGGATTGGGTCTTAAATCTATTAACACTCAATCCTAAACCTACACAAAAATACCAATACTTCAGAGGCAGCAGCAATCTTCAAATATGGCAGTTGGCAGTATTCAAAAGGACAGTTATTCTAAATTTTTGAAAATATTTTTAAAAATACTATTGGGCCTTGCCTTCAGTTTTACTCTCAGGATCCATTTGGTTTATAATTTCTTTGATTTTAATATTTAGTTTATTCAAAAAACTGACCATGACTTTCTTTTTGTCTTGATTCTAGATAGACTATCTTAATTGACCACCTTAATTCTTCAAATTTTTTTGAGGGTAAAAGTTCCAGTCTTGACGGGGATATAGCTCAGTGGCACAAGTGCCTGCCTGGCAAGTACAAGGCAAGAAAGCAATCAATCAATCAATCCAGTCTTTTAGCAATTTTAAGTTGTACAGGAGAATAAATTAGAAAATTAAAAATTTAGTCAATATTGACAATATCTAAATACAGTTTCTCTTCTATCAAATAATAGTTATAATTGGGCATGGTGGGACATGTGTAATATCTGTTTGGGAAGCTGAGGCAGGATGATCGCTGTGCATTTGAGGTCAGCCTAAACTGTATAAGACTTATCTCAAAAACCAAAACTAAAACAATGCAAAAAAATTGGTTATGAATACAGATTCAAGAAGTTATTTCAAAGAGAAATATGTACCTAAATCGGTTGTCTTTTGGCCTGAACAGTATAGTTCAGACTGGGCTTGAGTTCACTATGTAGCTCAGGCTGGCCCTGAATTCATGATGATCCTCTACCTTAGCCTCCCAAGTGCTGGGATTATAGGCATACACCACCAAGCCTGGCTAAACCTGTTGTCTTTGTGAGTGAGTGAGTGTGTATGTGTGTGTGGGAGGGTGCTGAGTATTGAACCCGAGGGCTTTTGCATACAACGCAAAAGCTCTTCTCCGAGTCATATCCCCAGCCTGTTGTTTTACTTTAGGCATATTGTATATAAACTACTACCACCACTGAATCCAAATCTATCTGTATGTAAACTTGCTGTTTTATACTTCCCTCTTATTATCAGATTGAATCATATGAAATTGTTACTTTTATATTTCAAAACTGACTGAATACACAGTGTTACTTTCATATGGTTTAATCTAATACAGTGGAGGAAGCATTCATTTAATTAGAAATCCCACCTTCACAAGTGTCCAGACCACATCTCCACTGACTCTCTCATGACCCTCAGACTTTCTTTCATTTTGGGATTGCGTCTGCTATTTCTGTATCCCTACAAGTCCTGGTCAAATATTTCAAGAAATGAATATCTTTTTAACTTTCACACTGAAAGTTTTTGGTATTATTCACATTTTTCAAATGAAAAAATAATGGTTTAGATATCATAGGTAGAACATTTTTGTTGGCCTAGAACACAGAAGTTTGATTAAAAAAAGATAGTAGTTTACAGAATTGAAAGACAAGCTAAGAAAGCATACTTCAAAACATAGCGGGGCTGGGGAGATGGCTCAGTGGAATAAGAGCTTCCCTGGCAAATGCAAGGGCCTGAGTTCAATCCCCGGTTCCACCAAAAAAAAAAAAAAAAGGAACATAGTGGTACTTTGGTGTACTGGTTATTATTTGGTTTCAGCAGGTATGACAAGTACCAGAAATGACAAGTATCAAACAGATTGTTTTGCTGGAATGGGTAGTGAGTCATGAGGCAATCAACAGTTATAAATTCTAGCTTGCGTTTGGAGTACCGAACAAGTGATGAGTACTGGGACACAGATTTTGAGTTAAAATATGGTAAGGGCCAATTTAAATTTCAAAGCAGATGAGTACCAAGCTACAAATGACTATAGATGAAATTAGTGAGCACTAATGGATAATTAAAGGCAAATTTTTGGATCAAATTAATCATAGTCTCATATTTTGTAACACTTTCTATAAGACGTAAGGGCCTTGATTGTTCTAGGTAGGATAATTGACCTTTTACAAAGGAGGGAAGGACAATTTTGTCAATAGTCTTATTCACATGAATATAAGAGAAGTCATTATTTCTTAAAGGTAAACTAGGGGACTTTTGCATAAGGAAACCTGGGTGTTGGGTAGGCAAAAATAATAATATGCTTCTTGGCTACCCACCATATAATCTCTTCTTTTTTTCTCATGTATGTAGTTTAAAAATGTTCCAGCTAACACAGTGAAATTGTTCTACATGTAACCAAAACATATTCCTGTCCTCTCCCAAAGGAGGGTAGTACCCTGATTTAGTTTCTGCACTCAGTTGTAAGTCTAAGATATTTGAGTGAAAGCTATTCTTCTAGTTTTGTCAACTTAATTTAACTAGTCATTGAATGAAATTTAACCACTTCATATAATAGTGGCAAAGCTAAGAGAAGAGGTTCATTTTGGGCATACATATTTATACTTACCATTCAGCAAGCAAGGAAATATAGGAAGAAACAGTCATGTACTTTTATGCACTTGGCTTGTTTCTTTTACATTAACCCTTCCATTTCTTTTCTCACTAGTTATTTATTTTGGAGCCCAAGATGGCCTGGATTTTGCTTTGTATACCAAGCTGCCCTCAAATTCAGTTTTTTCTGCCTCAGCCTCCCAAGTGCTGGGATTATAGGCATGCACTATTATGCTTGGCTCCTGTGAAATATTTATTGAAAGAGCAAATTATTTTGAAACTGTCATTGCTATTAGTTTCTCAACAAAATTAATAAAAATTATTTCATTTCAAAAAAAAAATGAAAGAGCAAGTTGTTTTAGCCTAGGGAGTACAGTGGATACAGTAGTGAATAAAACAAAGCTTTTGTTCTGATCAAGGAAACAATAAGTAAACAACAAATGTACTTTCAGGTTGCTATAAGGTAAATGTTATGGAGACAAATAAAGCAAAATAGAAAATAGTGATGGTAGAAAAAAGGAAATAAGTGACCCTATTTTAATTAAGGTGATCAGGAAAGGAAGGCATGTTAATCACCTTTCTATTGCTGGGACAAAATACAAGACACACATAACTTAAAAGAGAAAGGTTTATTTAACTCATAGTTTCAGGAGTCTTAGGTCAGGATCAGATAGCTCCAAGGCAGCAACACCATAGTGGAAGAGTGTGTTGGAGGAAAATTGTGCACTTCATGGCAGCCAGGAGGCAGAGAGAGCAGGAAAAGCGCAAGAGAGCAGGGGGCTAGGAACAACATATGCCCTTCAGAGTCATGCCTCCAGTGACCTACTTCCTACTGGCCCCTACCTCCAGTAGCCAGGAGTTGTAGGCTCATCAGTGAATTAAGGTGAGCGCCTTCTTATAGTTAGGGTTTGCAAGGGAATAGATTTAATACAGAACACATAATTTTTAGGATTATTTCATAATAAGTCAAAGGGTGTAAGAAGGGGCTGGGGAGATAGCTTAGTGGCATAAGCACCTGCCTCACAAGCCCAAGGTCTCAAGTTCAATCCCCAGTCCACACACACAAAAAAAGGGAAATGATAGAAAGGTGCAAGAGATCTGTCATGCACTAGTGTTACAAGTTGACCATCAGTTAACACACCATAGCCCTCATGGTCTAAGTAGCTTTGTAGCCCTATCTTTGAACATTGCTGCATTGAGGTTCAAGCTCTTAATATGTGACTCTTTTGAGAGACACTTTTAATTTAAACAATAACAAGAGATATTTATACTAATTTGACATTTGAGCAACAACATACTTAATGTGAAAGAGTAAACTGTGACAAGATCTGAGGAAAGAAGTTTCAAGATCTTGACAAAGGGATAAGGTGACTCTCTTTGAAGAATAGGAAGAAAGAATGATATGATGGTGGAAAGTAAGTAAAGGGGAGAGTTGGAGAAATGGGTAGGAACCACATTTTTTTTAAATTAGGGATTGTTGACCAGAGGAAAATTTTGGATTTCATTTCACATATAAGAAACTATTGAGGGCTGGCCAAATAGCTCAGTGGATTAAAGTGACTGCAAGCAGGCTCAGGGGCCGGGTTCGATCCCTGGGCCTGCCATGCCAGCCCTGCGGATGGGGCGTATTCATTCGGCATTTGAGACTGGGTATGGTGGTGCATGCCTGTAATCCCAGCTTTGGGAGGCTGTAAACAGGCAGATAATTGTGAATCCGTTCCAGTAGTGAGACCCTGAACACCCTTCCCTAAAATAAAAAAAAAAAAAAAAAAAAAAAAAAAAAATGTTGAAAGGATTTTTGTACAAAATAAACTGTAAAAGAAGGAGGCAGGTATAGAGAAATAATTTCAGAAGCTGTAGTCTAGATAAGTTGATACAGATTTAGAAAAAGGTTGTAGAGTTAGAAAAATGTGGAAAATGATGAAATACTTATTTTTATAGTTTAAAAAATCTATTGATTCATTTGGTACAAGGTCTTGTTTATATAACTTGGACTCATGGTGATCCTCCTGTCTCAGCCTCCCAAGGGCTGGGATTACAGGTGTGCCACCATGCCTGGTTTCAGTGGCCAGCATGGGTTGCCTGGGAGTCTGGGCCTGGCACAGCATATGGTAATGGGATCCTTGCACTTGCCAGGCAGGCACTTAGACTGCTGAGCTATCTCCTGAGCCACCAAATATTTATATTTTAAATAAAAGGTAACACAAGATTTTCTGATGGATTGTGAAGTGTAATGTAAAGGTGTACATGATGATACCTAAGGTTTGAATACCTATATAAAAAATTTGGCCAAATGAATTTTTTTGTAATACTACAAGAATGACTATTCTGGATCTTCAACAAAATTCAAACATATACCCTTAGTTTTTTTAGTTAGTAAGAGTTACTAATACTTCTTAATGTGATGATTTCAGTCCTGATGCCATTATGCCAAGATCTTATTAGAAAAATATTAGAATTGTCACCTAGGTCAGAAACCAGGAAAAGAATGACCATAGTCTTCATTACTGTTGACTGTATTGTCTACTACAGTTAACAACAACAACAGGGGCCAGGGAGATAGCTCAGTAGAATAAGTGCTTCCCTGGCAAGGGCAAACACCTGAGTTCAATCCCTGATCCCACACACACACACACAAAAAAAAAAAAAAAAATTAGAGGCATAAATATTTAAAAAGAATAAAAAGATTTTCACTTGTGACAAAAGTATACCTTGAAAACAAACAAAAAAGGTTATACTGAATACACAAAAAAGTCATTGGCTTTGTAAATGTTAACAATAACTAGGTGGAAGATAGACTGGAAAGCCTCAAGAATAAAAAAGTAGAAAATATGTAGATATAAATGTATTAAACAATGTGCAAAGCCTAAAGGAATAAGACTTCAAAACATTCCTGAAAGACAAAAGTAGACTTGCTTAAATAGAAAGAGACCTTTATAGCACAAAGAGGTTAGGACCCTTTTTTTCTTTATGATACTGGGGAGTGAGCCTAGGACTTTGTGCATGTTAGGCAAATGCTGTGCTACTGAGCTAAATGTTGAGCTCTGTTGCATGAAGGTATTAATTCTTCCCAAGTTAATATATGAATGTAATATAATTCTCCCAGAAATACCAATATGTGTTTGTTTTTTATGGAACTAGACGAGTTGTTACAGGTTAGGTTTCCTGGGAAGCAGACTCAAGGATTGGGGTGCCAAAGGTTAGTCAGAAATTTTTTTTTTTTTTTTTGTCTTTTTTTTGAGACAGGGTCTCACTATGCAGTTCAGACTGGCCTTAAGCTCACTTTGTAGCTCAGGCTGGTCTCGAACTCACAACAATCCTCCTGCCTCAGCCTCCCGAGTGCTGGGATTATAGGTATGCCACCACGCCCGGCTTAGTCAGAAATTACTCTTAAGATCAACAATTTAACAGAAGGAAAAAGAGAAGGGCAGGGATTAGGATTGGGCCAGGGAGAATTCAAGCTGTGATGCTGCCTCATTGGAATCTTAGCTGACCCTGTGGAAGATTCTTAAGATGGAATAACTTCAGAATTGTCCCCTCTTGCAGTGAGAGATCTAAATTTTTATACTCCTGAATCAGTCACTGAAAGAAGTCCACCATAGGAGAGGGCATGCATCCCTAGCAAAGTAGATTGTTTTAGTTACCTGAAAAATTTCCAGAAAGGCTGAGGTAATTATAAGCCCTTTATTCCTGAAGGAAGATATGAGTAGTGTGTAACTGTGTTACTAAGTACATTTCTTGGGGCCAGGGTGATGGCTTAGTGGAATAAGCGCTTCCCTGGCAAGTGCAAGGGTCTGAGTTCAATCCCTGGTTCCACCAAAAAAACCCAATCTAAGTACACTTCTTATGCCATGTATTAGTTAGCTTTTGTTGCTTAAAAAATTAGCCCAAAATTTAGTATGATAGTTCAAAACAACAAACCTTTCTGAGAAAGTATCATTTGAGGAAGATCTAAAGGACATGAGAACAATAAATAAATAAATAAAGGACATGAGAAAACAAGGTATTCAGTTATCTGGAGAAAGCAGTCTAGGCAAAAGCAAAGGCCATGAGATTAGAATGTGTTACATATTTGAGGAACAAGGAGGTCAGTGAACCAGGGGAGGGGAGCAGAGGGACCAGAACATGTAAGGCCTTATCAGTCATGATGCGATGAATTGGTAGATTTTGAGTGCTTTCAAAAGGATCACTGGTTATGTTGAAAAATAAACTGTACAGGTATGAGGACTGGGCAGAGAAACTAGTAAAGGATAATGTACTAATCCAGGCAAGAAGATGACAGTTTGAATTACAGTGGTAACAAAGGAAGTGGTAATTGTTGAATTCTGGATTTTTTTTTTTTTACTTGTCTTAAAAACAGAAGTCTACTAATATTGTATGGCAGTGCCTTTAGATTTATTACTATTTACTTTGTGTAGGTGCCCAAATTTTGGGTGCATATATGATTGTTATAATTTCCAATTGAATTGACCCCTTTATTGTGAGATAATGACGATCACTTTTAATACTTTGAAATCTAAATTTATTTTGTCTAAGGATAGTATATCCTTGTCCTCTCATTTTCCATTTACCTGAATGCCTTTTTTCCATCTGCTCACTTTGAGTTTATGTGTGTCCTTAGAGGTAAAACAAGTCTTATAGGAAGCATATGTGGATGTTCCCCCATTTAGCCACACAGTGTCTTGTCTTATTTTTTTCTTTTATATTTTTCTGGATTGTGAGAGTGGGTCAGGGTTAATAATTAGAACAATTATTAACTGTTAATGGGACATATCTATAAAAGATACAAAATGGGTAATCAAAACTGTGGAGGTAGAAACAGAGGTGTATGGCTATAACCCCAGCTACTCAGGAGGCTGAGACAGGAAGATCGCAGGTTCAAGATAGCTCAACAAAAAAAAAAAAAAAAAAAAAAAAAAAAAGTCGGGCGTGGTGGCGCAGGCCTGTAATCCCAGCACTTGAGAGGCTGAGGCAGGAGGATTGTTGTGAGTTCGAGACCAGTCTGAGCTACAAAGTGAGCTTAAGGCCAGCCTGAACTGCACAGTGAGACCCTGTCTCAAAAAGACAAAAAAAAAAAAAAAAATGATAGCTCAACAGTGTAAATGCCTGCCTGACAAGCACCAAGGTCCTGAGTTTGTTGCCTTGTTACAAAAAAAAAAGTGGATCATCATGCCATTTCACAGTCTTTTGATTGAAGAAAATCTACTTAAATTCAAAGTAATTACGGTTAAGATTTGCTATTACCATTTTAGTGTTTTCTAGTTTTTCTGTAGATCTTTGTTCTTTTTTCTCTACCCCTTTTCCTCTCTCTCCTGCTCCCCTCCTTTCCCCTGCCTCCCTCTCTCCCTTTTCTTCTCTCTTGCCTTCTCTTCCCCTCTCTCTGCCCCCTCCCTCTCCCTTCCTGTCCCTCTCTTTCTCTCCCCCTTTCCCTGTCTCTACCTCTCCCTCTCTCTCTGCCTCCTCTTTTCTTTTTCCTTCCTCTTTTGTTTTCCTTTGTGGTTTGATTACTTTTTGTAATGATATGCCCTGATTTTTTTTATCTTTTATATGTCTGTGAAGGATTTATCTATTTTTTGGTTACCATGAGATTTACATGCACTAACAATGTACTATTTTAAGCTCTTAACTGTGATCACTTGTATACTCTATGCTTTTAATCTTTTCTTACAATTTTTTTTTTTTCCTGCTGGAAACTAAACACAGGGTTGTTGTTCTACTGAATCTTTTTTTAAAATTTGACTTAGAGTCTTGCTAAATTCTATAGGCTCGCTTGAACCTGAGATCTTCCTGTCTCAGCCTCCTGAGTAGCTGGGGTTATAGCCATACACCTCTCTTCCTACCTCCACAGTCTGGTTTTGATGATTCATTTTGTATCTTTTATAGCTATGTCCATTAGCAGTGAATAATTGTTCTAAGTAATTACTCCCCCCTTTTTTATTAATTTTGTTTTTTATACTACAGATAGAATTGATTTGCTATGTTATAGAATAGAAGTTCTTCTGAGTCTGATTATATACTTAATTTTATCACTGAGCTTCATATTTTTATGTTGCTATTTGTGACCTTTTCCTTCAGCTTGATAGATGCTTTTTAGCATTTTTTAAAAGGCAGATCTAGACAAGATCTTAGCAGCACAACACCTACCTGGCAAGAAGATGATCCTGAGTTCAATTGCTTCACAGAAAAGTTCTGGGTGGCTGATAATGGCTTGTATCTGGATGTCTCTTCAATGCCTCACACACTGATAGGTGGGGCTTTTCAGAGGTGTCTGGATCCAGGGCACATGGATGTTGATTGAGGGTGTGTGTATGAAAATAGTCCACTGATTTGTTTTGGCATAGTTTGAGACATAGATAATGGGAGGACCCAAACTGTGGTGTAGCCTAGATGGTAAATAGAGACGCTTTGCTGCTGCTATTGCTGCTGCTGTTTGCTGCTTTGCTTACTGTTTTTCTGTCTCTTGCTTGCCATGGACTGTTTCTCCTGTCTTTCTCCTCTGTGATGCTGCTCTGCTTTAGAGCCAGTCAGCTATGGATTGAAACCTCTACAGTTGTGAGCCAAAACAAACATTTCCTCCTTTAGCACAGTAGATGTCGGGTATTTTTTCTCAGCAATGAGAAAAGTAACTATTCAGGGATTGCTAGAATTTGTTTTTTGAGCTAACTGTTGTTGCTATGTGGCACAGATAGTGGTAGAAGCAGAGTATTGCGGTAGCTTAGACAAAAGATAAATGACAGTGGAAATGGTGAAAAGTAGACAAAAATTTTGTGTAAAGGGGAAGAAGAGATGAAACAGAATATAACCTAGATTATTTTGGTTTGGACAGCCCATCTGCAAGTCTTATTAAATTCCCAGCTTCCTTTCATTTGTAGAATATGGAAATGTCATGTGTTTACCTTATGTGGTAAAGTATCCTGCCTATACTGTCTTGCCTTGTCCCCTTCTCCTTTTCCCTCTGAGCATCAGCCAGACTGGTGGCTCTTTATTCCCTTATCTAAAGGTATGCATTCTTCAACTTTTATCCTTCCAAAAGCATTACCCCCTTAGAGATCTCCCACCCCTACCCCAACTATTATGAAAGTCCAAATCTTCCTCTACAGCACCTATGACAACTTGCAACTAATTAAAAATACGAATATTGAATTTCTGTTTCTGTCAGTGTATTTTAAATTCGGTGGGGGTTGGGGGATTCTTTTTCTGCTGCTATGTTGTCTGGAGCCTAGCCCAGCACCTGGCACACAGTAGATATTGTGTTACCTCTCTAGGAAAGTAGACACAAGAAACCCAATGGTGAAGTCACCTTCGGAACTAAATTCTGTCCAGTGTTCAAGGGAACAGTGAACTTGGATGATCTTTTTCTTAAGTGTCAGAGCAATTATTTATTTTAAAAATTAATATTACATTTGAGTTTTCGGAAATTTTAAGTTATTTAAAATCTGAGCTTTATAGGTGCCACAAGTATAAAGCATTTCCTTTTTATTAAAGTGTTTATTAACTGTTTTAATCATTTCATCATCAATGGGACACAATACCCAACACCCACAATGTAAAGGAGGAGAGATTTAATTTGTCTAATAGTTTGTAGAGGTTTCAGTGCAAAGTCAGCTGGCTCCAAGGCAGGGTGACATGGCAGAAGAGAACTGCTCATGGCCTAGTCAACTACAGGGAAGCAAGGTAAAGGAATGAGGGAGAGAGATAAACCCTTCTAGGCCACACTCTCAGCCTTTTCAGCCAGATCCCGCCTCTTAATAGCGAGTCAGCTATCATGCCCTCATAATCCAGTCACTTCCCAAACCCCACCTATGATCATATGGTGCTTTGGGGGATATTTAAACCTAAAACATAACACTAACATTAACATATTCTTTTTCTCAAGGTTAATCTGAAGCGACCATGTCCTTTCTGGGTAGAAGATGGCCATTGTTCCATAAAAGACTGCCATGTGGAGCCCTGTCCAGAGGTATGATAAACTGAGAGAAAAGCTTACTTTCTCTTGGACTTGTAGATAAGCACATGCTCTGTATTTGAGGCTAATGTCAATGAGTTTGGACTTGTTTGGCAAGTTCATATACTCTTTGCCCTCTTTATAGATCAGTGGCTTATTCTATACTGTCACCAAAATGGGTTTAGAGATACTTTTCTATACCGTGGTATCAATGATTAGATGTAGTATAGTCCAGTTGTATAGTGGAAGGAAGATCAGAGGCCTGTTCTAGGATTGGGTCTGCAACTGGCTTTTATTTCATGCTGTATAGAATGTACGTCTCATTTCATAGGTTGAAAAAACTCAAAACACACAAAAATCGAAAACAAATCTGGACCCTAATCTTCAAATTTAGAATGGAAATTTCATTGGCTAATGAGAAAATTTGTAGTCTCAAAGTTGAATTTTCATTTTTTTTAGGGGGTGTGCTATACTTATTATCAAGAGCATGTTATATCTTAGACTTTTAAACTTCTAAAATAGTTTGTAGTGGTGCGGGGAATTGAACCAGGAAATTAATATTAATATATTCACTAATAGCTATATAGCTCTTAATCATAGTGCCAATGACTTTGATATTCTTGTGCATTGTAAAAGGAGGAGGGTTTTGGTCTATACTCCAGTCAGTTATATTTTCCATTTGGTTGTCATGTCTCCCTTTTCTCTTTTTCTCTAGGGCTGTCCTTAGTATTCTCTTGTTCTTGTCTCCTGCAATAAAGGGATCAAACCAAGGGCCTTTCACATGTATTTATTTGGTTAGTTATGAGAATACAGAATAGTAAAAAAGAAAAAAATGATACAGACTTTCCTTAAAATAATAGGAATTAATGGTTGTTATATTACATAATGTTTTCAAATTAGTTTTTAGATTGCCAGATATAAACATACAAAATTGGTTTTAAAAGAAAAAAGTTAGAAGAAACTAAAAAGGACAAGAAAAAAATTAAGCATTATCTTTCAGTGGAGAAGAAGAAATCATGTGCAGTATCACTGAGCTATACCTGCATTTTCCCTTTGCCCATTTTTAAACTGAGTTGATTCTTGCTGCTGAATTTGAGAGTTCATTATTTGGCTTTGATACATTACTATTTTTTTAAGGGAGACAGAAAAAGAACATGTGTTTGAACCTAGGGAATTGCTGAGTCACATACCCAGCAATTTTTTAATTTTTTATATTTTGTATTTGGTACAAGGTCTCACTATGCAGCTTGGACTCTAGTGACCCTCCTGTGTCACCCTCCCTAATGCTGGGATTACAGGCATGGGCCCTTGGATTCTGGGGGCCAGCACAGCATGAGGTACAGGGGATTGAACTCAGGTTGTTGTGCTTGCCAGGTAGACACTTAGACTGTTGAGCCATCTTCCCAGCCCCAAATATCTTTGTTTATTGCCTCTATCTAGTTCCATTCCTTTTCCTTCTCCCAGAGATTAAAAAATGTTTTTTTTTCTTACTGATTCTTTAAATAGTTTGAGAATTTTTATACCTGTCTCTCTTTGGGGGGAAATTATTAGATATTTCATGTTTTACCCAAACTTGTAGTACAATTTGCTTTCTATAATAACTTAATCATGAGGATCACTTTATAATTTACACACTACATCATATTATTTGTGTTAGGTGAAATTACTAGATTTATTCTATTCTTGATAGGATAAATTTTGGTTTATATTTAATTTTATTATGTTATTAATTTTAGTACTTTTTGAGGTGTTTGATATATTACTCATGACAATCACCTGTGGTATGCTAACATTTCTTCATAGCTTTAGCATATTCTGCATCTAACCTTTTGAAAAGCTGCTAACGCGAGCCTAGTATGGTGATGCACACTTATAATCAAAGAATTTAGGACAGCTGAGGCAGGACAATTGCAAGTTGAGATCTAGGCTGGATAATTTAGTGACTTACCAAGATCCTATCTCAAAAAAATTAAATGGGGGCCAGGGGAAGTAGGGTGATAGCTCAGTGGCATAAGCACCTGTCCCAGAAGCACAAGGTCCTGAGTTTGATCCCTGGTACCACCAAAAAAAAAATTAAGTAAAATAAAAATTTTTAAAAATAGAAGGGCTGAGGTTGTAGCTTAGTGCAAAATATACACTCTGTATTGGGCAGATACTATACAAATTAACATATAATAGTAGAGGCCACTTTTGGTTAATATTTACTCCAGATTAATAAAAAGCCAGTATCTTACAATTGTCTAGATTTGACTTGAGTTTTGTCACATTCTTTCCTGTTCCTTAGTAGAGGTGCCAGGGAAAGAAATACCAACATGATAAAATTTTGGCAGCACATGACATTGTATCTATATAGTCTTTTTATTGATTGGGGCAAAATGTCTTTATTATCATCTTTTTCATCATCATTTTCCTGACAAAATGTTTTCAATATTAAATTCTATGAAATATGAGTAATTTTGAATAGGTAATTTGCTGCAGGTAGTACTCAGTAGATTCAAAGGTTGAGGTTAATAAAAAAAATCAACCTGGGATCATCTTTCAGGTATGATTTTTATTTAAAGTTGTTTTTGGTAAACAAGTTCAAATAATTCATAGATTGATAAATTCATAGATTGATTTTTTTTCAAAGCCTAACCCCAATTATTGGTTTTGTGTAAAAGAATATAATACAATTCTTCTATCGGTCAACCTAGATAAACCCTAAATTTCTGGTCTGTAAACCAGAAATCTCACTCTAATATCCAGAATTACCTAAAGTTTAAGAGTCATTTTAGAACAAAAATTAAAATCCAAAATAATATATTTCAAGTAATTTTAAACTTTTAAAACTTCTTCAAGACCAGATGGTGGTACATGCCTTTAGTCTTAGCGCTAGGGAGGCTAAAAACAGGAGGATCTCTATGAGTATGAGCTTCATAGTGAGATCCTGTACCAAATACATAAGGAAAAAAAAAAACAACCTTATATGGTAAGAAATTTTATGGAAAAGTGATAGTTACTATTTTCATCCTATAAAATTTATGTAAACTGTAAAAAATACTGTATTGAGAGTTATTAGAGGTAATTTTGACTCTAAATTTGTCATTCAGTTTTCTGTACTTCAGTTTATAAGTATGTACATTGGAATAACAGGGGCCAGAGAGATAGCTCAGTAGGATAAGCGCTTACCTGGCAAGTCCAAGGGCCTGAGTTCAATCCTTAGTCCCACAAAATAAAAACTAAATAAATAAAAATAAAACTTAAAAAAGTGGAATAACTTTCTAGCTCAAGAGGTTGTATGAAAACAAAATTTAAATGTATATTTGCACCCTGCAGAATATTATAATTCTGTGTATCGCTTTTAAAATTTTTATTATTGTTCTTTTAAGAGTAAAATTCCAGTTGGAATAAAAGCTGGGCATTCTAATAAGGTGAGTCACTTTCCTTCTTTGAGTATTTCTGCTTTACACACTAAAACTTGCCATTTATGATTCTTGACAGTGGTTACAGAGACTGTAATACAGGTAGTTGAGAATAGAGCCATTTTGTCTCAGAATTTCAAATCCCTAATTCTTGAGTAAGCAGAGAGTTTGTGAATTCTAGCTTTTTTAGAAATTACTTCACTGTTGTAGAATGTCTAGAAGAACTCTAATATGCAACTGCAGTTTTATGTCACCTATTTAACCGATGTTTATCACAGTAATGGAGAATCTGTGGCACACATTATTGTGTTTTTAAGTCATAATACTTAAGTTGTTTTCTTACAACTAAAATCCCAATATTCAAGTTGAATTGGAGTGTTGGCTGTTTCTGGTAAATAAGTGAGTTTTGAATTGCACTTAGTCTCTCAAAGATTTGACATCACTATTTTATGATATAGTCTTATATATTTTATCATATTTAGGTTTGTTTTCAATTTCTGTTTCAACCTGTTAGATTCAGGATTCTATTTATAGAAAAGAAAATCAAGATTTTTTGAGCAAAGTACTTTCTAATAATGTTAAACTATTTCTTTGTTAAAGATTACCTTTTTCTTCCTAGGAACATGTCTTTGTTTTTTTTTGTTTTTTTGTTTAGTTTTGTTTTTGTGATGCATGAGTTTTTAGGTATTAGTTTACCTAATTTTTCACTGTTATGTATACATAATAAAGGTCACCATAGAAAAGTCACCCTTTTTTTTCTTTTATGCATCTTTTCCACTTTCTAGCTCTTTCACCTGTGTTTTGTTTAGCTTACTTTCACTTCTGTTGGTTTGGTTTTGGGTTTTTGTTCTAGTAGAAAGCAGATACATTCCCCTGAAGGGTTTCTCAATCCCGTTTGTTTCCTTCCTCCCCAGAACCAGACATTTTTCTGATGTACCCTTCTGTGGTTTTATAGTTTCATTGCACATATCTGTATATGTTAATCTGATTTGATTGCATTGCACTTGTATATGTACCTTATTTTTATAAAAAATTGAACAAAAAAAAACATCTTTGGGGGTTGGGGAGATAGCTCAGTAGAATAAGCACTTGCTTGGCAAGTGCAAGGGCCTGAGTTCAGTTTGGTTCCGCAAAAAAAAAGAAAAGAAAAATTGAACAGTTAAGTCATATTGTATTTCATTAGTATTTTTTGTTTGTAGTTTTACTCAGTCAGTGATTTGAATTTTTTTTGTTATATGTGAATCTTGTTCATTTACATGCTATATGTGAATCTTGTTCATTTCAATAACTAGTAGTTGTACAATTTTAACACAGAGTAGCCATGCCTCTGTCCATGAATATCTCACTTGTTTCCAGATTTTGCCGATACTACACTAGCGTTTTTGTCCTTTGTTTCATTGTGGAAGTATATTATCATTTCTCTACCTCTGTATTTAGAAATAAGATTGCAAGGTAGTTGTACTTTTTCTAATTGTTGCCTTCAGATGTGGACACCTAATAGGGCTTTAGGTAATAGGATGTATCTGTGTTTAGTGTATATCATCACTGACAGATCATTCTGCCAGTAGAAGCTGAGAAAGGTAATTCTTACTAAACTTATGAACTTCCTTGCAGTATTCGAAAGTGGCAAATAATACCAAAGAATTGGATGATTGTGAGCAAGCTAATAAGCTGGGAGCAGTTAACAGCACGTTAAGGCAAGTTTTATTTTAGTAGTATTAAGAAGATACTATTTATATTAATCTTTTTTGTGATCTTAATAAAATATTCTTACTAATCATTAAATTTTCAACTAATACATTTTTTAAAGAAAGAAGAAGTTACTCTATCATATCCCATAGCAGTTTTGCATCTTGGATGATTTTCCCTTAGATTTCTAAAATGTATACTCAGTAGGGAATCTGTTCAAAAAAAAAAGAAATTTAGAAAATTTCAGCAGGATTTCTGGATTTATTCATTTAATCATTATGGGGAAAGGAACTTGAACTTCCAAATTTTTATATATAAAAATAATGGGGACAATTATTAAATGGCACTTGATGTAAAGAGGATTGTGAAAATTTTTTAGTTCTGTCATGCTTCTTAACTGCTGTTTGGGTAAGATGGTATGGGGCAGTCTAGGCTGAGTTCCACCTCTCCATTGCCACAGGTGAGTTCTCCATTGTCATCAGTGAGACAAAACTGTGAGTGGCAGGGCTTAGTTTACACCTAGAGCCGGGCGTGGTGGCGCATGCCTATAATCCCAGCACTAGGGAGGCTGAGGCAGGAGGATTGTTGTGAGTTTGAGACCAGCCTGAGCTACAAAGTGAGCTTAAGGCCAGCCTGAACTGCACAGTGAGACCCTGTCTCAAAAAAGACAAAAAAAAAAAAAAAAAAGTTTACACCTAGTACTGGCTATGTTTTTGTTGTACCTGGGAATTAAGGTGCTGATAGAGTTGGAGTGGTCCCCTGAACCTCCCTCTGGCCTTGCCTAAGGAATAATCGAGATGGTGGGCTTCTAAATTATAGGAGACTTGACTAGCAGGTGTCAGCGCTGCATTCTTAATGTGTCCAAGCAGCACAGAGGTAGGTGGGCATATAGGTTCAGTGCTGTTGATGAGAGGGACTAGCATTTGTCAGTGCTGCTGTCTGTAGTCATGATCCAAACCTCTGGTAACCTCAGACCTATGGTATGACATTAGTGAAGCTCTCAGCCCCTCATGCCGGCCTCCGGTGGCCTCTGCTGCTCTTACCACCCTGGCTGCTCTATCTTGACACCTGGGTCTTTTGGTTCATTAGCTGTGCAGCAGCTTAGTCTTTCTAGCTCATGACTCCATGAGCTTCCAGGGCTGGGGAGGCTATAGTCCCTACCTGGTAGTAAGGGGAGCAGCTAGGTGGACACTGAGTTGCTGCTGTTCCAGGCTGCTCCTGCTTCAGAATTTTGTAAATCTCAGTCTTGCCAATCGTGCACAGAGAGACGCACCAAGGCCCTGAGAGGTAACCTCATTTAATCTAACTACCTGGTGTTTGGCTCACTCCAGTTGCATTCCAGGGATTGATGCTCCCATCTGCTCGGCAGGCATCTACCTGTGGGCGTGGGGGAACACTCCAGAGTGGATGGGAGTGATGCTCATTTCCAGACCCTATGCTGGGGCTTTGTGTAGTGAACAAGGAAAGCTAACAACATGATGCTTCTGTAGTAGATACTGTCCTCATGTATTTAAGACAGAAGGGGCTTGAATGTACGTAACAGTGAATGTAGGTCTAAGTTTAATTGAACAAATGTAGTTGTTCTTATCACATTAGAAATCTTTACCAAAAGTTCTGTTGAATTTGAGGTAGGATGTAAAGTGAATGACCTGCCATGGTGAAGGTGACTTTGGTTTAACAGTTTAACAGCACACTGGATCATGAGATCAGAGATATGCAGTTCTTGGAATTTTGGATCCTATAAATATCATAGCAACTTAAAATATTCAGAAAGTGAATTTCAACCCTGTTTCAGGAAAAGTATAATAATTGCTTTCTAAGTCTGTTGAAAAGGCCAGCTTAATTACTTTTTAACTAAATGTTTTATGTATTTTTCTGAATTAATTTTTAGTTAAAATAGCTACTATTCAACTAGGGCTAATAACTTTTAATGAAGTTAATATAAATCACTCATGCAAGTTAGTATCTTTTTCATGAAACTTTCTTAATCATTCCTTTATGTAACCACTAGTAATGGAATCATGACATCATCTAATAAAGAAATGACCTCAGAATATCTATTTTAGCTATACTAGAATATAATGTAAAAATTTTCAACTCAAAATTTAATCTTTTTTCCCCCTTCTTCCCATAGTAATCAAAGCAAAGAAGCTTTCATTGACTGGGCAAGATATGATGATTCACAGGATCACTTTTGTGAACTTGATGGTAATAAAATACACTGTTATTTTAATTTTAACCCTTTTATAAGACATTTAAATCAATGAAAATGTAACCTTTTGTGTCTCAGTTACTCTTGTCTCATTGCTGGGACAAATACCCAACACCCAAATGAAGGAAGGAAAGATTTATTTTGCTTACAGTTCATGGTGGTTTCAGTCCACACTCAGCTGACTCCAAGGAAAGACAACACATGTCAAAGAGCAACCTTTCATGGCTGTGGCAAAGAGCAAGAGAGCAAAATGGAGGAGTAGCAGCAACAATGGCCACAGAGAGAAAGTCTGTCTCTTTTAAAGTCTGTCTCTTTTTAAGTTGCATTCAGGCCATATGCCCCAGGCTGGGTGTAGTACTCATAATCCCAGCAGTACTAAGACCCGTAATCCCAGCCTTGATCATAAATTAATCTCAACCTCTAGAAGTCCCTACCCCCTGACTGCATGAGGCATTGGGGGACAACTAGACATAAATCATAAGTGTTTTGTTTTTTTTTTTCATATCTGAGGACCTAATTCTCCAATCACACAGTAGCAAGGGGCTAAGGTGGGATTTTATCCCAAACCAGAGGAAGTCTAAAACCTGTGTTCCAGTACATCATACCATCTCCTATGGACTTTCAATTAAAGCCACTTGTTTATAGGTCCTTGAATTTTGTCTTAGTTACTTTTCTCATTGCTGAGACAAAATACTCAATGCCCAAAGTTAAGGGAGAGAAGATTTATTTAGCTCACATTTGTGGAGACTTCATTATTGGCTGGTTCCAATTATGGCAGGTTGGTGACAGAGAAGAACAGTTAGTTCATTGTGAGTAGAAGACAGAAAAAAAAAAAAAAACAAAAAAAAAAAACTAAAAAAAGCAAGTGATGACCATAGCCTTTTTTTTTTTTTTTTTTTTTTTTGCAGAACCAGGGATTGAACTCAGGCCCTTGCACTTGCCAGGGAAGCCCTTATTCCACTGAGCCATCTCCCCAGCCCCTAGACCATAGCCTTTTTATCCCTTTTATTTTATCCAGGCTACTTAGGCTGGGTAGCATTAACACCTTGATCTTAATGTTGTACCATGAATCAGTCCCAGTATCTACTATAGATCCATCATTTCTGAAAAAGCTCTCCCCCTCACCATGACTGCATGAGGCTTTGGGATTACA
Organism: Ctenomys sociabilis; assembly: GCA_004027165.1. Lineage (NCBI taxonomy): Eukaryota > Metazoa > Chordata > Mammalia > Rodentia > Ctenomyidae > Ctenomys > Ctenomys sociabilis. The sequence continues at coordinate 58,662 of PVKA01008805.1, forward strand.
TCTAGACACAAGCCATTGCAAACATATAAAAATGTTTACACTGAAATTTGCTGGAAGTCTCAACAAATTCACATCATGATGCCCTCTAATGTTAGGGAGGTCTCTTGTTTGACTTCCTCACAGCCCTCTTTCTGATCATCCCAAAAAGGATCCAAAGGTGGGAAACCATCCAACAAAGTAACTGTCATTTCTCTAAACATTAGATAATTGTTCCAGTGGGTTAGAAATTTTTTATCTGTATTTCTAGAGAACATGAATGGAGAATAGTATTTCCAAAGAACTGTGCTTTGTAGGCTGGAATCATACATTTGGCCTCTTCACCTTGTTGCTGTAAAATTTTTGGTGGTGGGAAAGAATTTGGGGTTCAAGCGTGCACAGTTGAAAATGGACAAGAAAAGTTTTTTTCTGAATCCAAAGTGATCATCATGCTAAGAGTTTAAAAAAGATTTAGAGCTAGAACTGTACCATCAGTCCATAGTATAAGTTACTGTGGGCTTCTAAATGATAGTAAATAGAATACTGGGAGAAAGAATGTTGTTGTCACCATTTTTATCATTCTAGGTAGGAAAATTTTTAAGAAATGTGAGCAAGGGTTCTTTGTGTATCTGATTATACTAATGGCCAGTTAATGAAATATCCCCATTGTGATATTTAGAACTGGCAGAAGTTTTATCAGAGTAAGACACTGTACCTACATGTAGCTGCATTATTGCTTACTCTGTTATTTACTCTGGTTGTCATTCTAATTATATTTCCATGTTAAACACTAAAGTCTACTTATTATGCTTGCCTGACAAGTGCAAGGTTCTGAGTTTGATCCCTGGTACCACCACTAAAATAAATAATGTAAGTAAGTAAGTCTACTTCTTTTGAGTTCCTCCTTTTACCTCTTTAATGTTTTTTTGGTTTTTGGGTTTTTTTTTGGTGGAACCGGGGTTTGAACTGAGGCCCTTGCGCTTGCCAGGGATGCACTTATTCCAGTGAGCTACCTCCCTGGCCCTACCTCTTTAATGTTTAAAAATATGATCACACTTATTTAACAGGTTTTTAGATTAATAAGTCATTTCTATAACTATAAATTACCCATGGTAGTTTTTTCATAATAGTGCCATTCAATTGCAAGGGTTACTTGCTGTAAGTGATTTGATGTGCTAAATTTACCTGTCTTCAATGCATTGTTAATATTTGTCTTTTATGTGGTACCGAGGATTAAATCCAGGGCCTTTGTACTGAGCTACATTCCCAACACCTTCTCTTTCTATTCATTTTGAAACAGTCTCATTAAGTTGCTGCATTGCTCAGGCTGGGTTCAGGACTTATGATCCTCTGGTCTCCCAGTATACTGAGATTAAAGCATGCACACCACTGCTGTTTTGCATCTACCTTGCCCATCACTGACAACTACATAGCAGTTTGGGATATTATTTAGATTACCGGTTCTATTTTTTAATGACATTAATTTCTAAAGTTATAAAAGTGGGAGACATTCTCTAAGAACTTGTATAAAATCATCCTTTAAGATTTTTTAGAGGGCCAGGGTGATAGCTCAGTGGAATAAGTGCTTGCTTGGCAAGCACAAGGGCCTGAGTTTGATCCCTGGTACCAAAAAAAAAAAAAAAAAAAAAAAAGATTTTTAGAATTATATATTTAAAGTAATGAGGATTTTTCAATTTCATCTAATTATGCATACAAAACTATGCTACTTAGTGGAGTTACCATTATTCATCTGAATAATAATTTTCATGTGTCCTAATAATTCTTACAATTTCTTTTACTGTCAGGGTAGCTTTCGGGTTATTGTTTAGTTATTCCTGCTACCTAAATTCAGAATGTTAAAATGTAAAGACTATTCACTCAAGTTTATTAGGGAAAATATCCATATGTCCCTGTTCCTTGCTGTTTTACTGTTATTATCTCTCCTTGAGTGGAAAATGATCCCCATGGATGAAATAGCAGTCTTTTAAATAATTTAAGTTCAATATCCAGCGGTTCAAGAACTCACCTTATTGAGCCATTGTATTGTTTTCGTTACCATCTTTGTACATAGTTTGCTTCTTCATTTGGCTCAGGTTTCTGCTCAATTGTCTTATGAGAGAAGCTTACTCTTTGTCCTGTCCTGCACAGAATAGTAACCACAGTCACTTGTGGGGCCTCTGCGCTGCTGGTTTCTCTCTACCCCGCTCACAACTACCTGGCAGTGTGGCATATTAGTTTATTGGTTTCTTGTTTGTCTTTTTCTGCTAGATTGTGGGTGCTCAAGGGCAAGGGCTTGGTCTTTGATTCACTGCTGTATTCTTTGTGCCTAGAGCAGTGCCTAAACATTATAGGTGTTTAATAAAGATTTACTGAATGAAACACTTGGTTCATAAATAACCTACATAGCATGATATGCTTTAACTTTCATCTTTCTATGAAAAGATGTTAGTAGACTTAAAATGTTGAAGATGGTTGTTGCTACCATGCATGCCATGAGAGCTGTAACTGATAACCTAGTCACAAGGAAACATCTCCTTATTGATGGAGATGGAGACTATCTTCATTAATGGCAGAATTAATACGTTAGTGAAGTTTCATTAAATGGTGCAGCTCTGGATCCCAAGAAGAAGGACATAGCCAGCACCAATGTGGTGAGTAACCTGAGCACACTGTCTCAGTGTAAATTTTCGATGAGTAAAACTTTGCTAGTATATAATATGAATCTGAGGGAAATGGAAAACTATGAAAAAATTACTGAGACTGGGTGTGGTGGTGCACGCCTGTGATCCCAGCTCTTTGGAGGCTATAAAGAGGCAGATCACTATGAGTCTGATCTAGTAGTAAGACCCTGAATACCCTGTAGATCCTTCCCTGAAAATACAAAAAGAAAAATTACCAAGAAATAGAATGTTGCATTGCAGGAGCACATGAAAAAAATTGCTCAGTACAGAAAGCAAATTCTTCAAGCGCTTGTTCTACTGAGCTTGTTTTTTTGGTGGAACCAAGGATTGAACTTAGACTCTTGCACTTGCCAGGGAAGCGCTTATTCCACTGAGACACCTCCCTGGGCCCGAAACACATTCTTCTTAAAAGACAGGAAATAGTCAAACATGTTTAATAAAATGTGCTCAAAGCTAAATGTTTGTGCTCCTTAGTAGCCCAAATAGTTAAGTGGTGACATCAATTTCTTTGTAAAGCAATTTGAAGATTTTGAGAAGGTGGCATTTTTAGGATATATATGAGAAAATGAGTCACTTTCTTGAAATTATTTCCACTTTGAAAATAAAGCCCATGAATAGTGGGGCCACAAAATCCAAAATGTTTATGGTGGAGAAAGTTTCCTTGATACTAAGGATCACTCATCTAAGAGGCAGTTACAAGATGCAGCACATATCTATGGACATTGCTCTCTCTCACTCCCTTTGATACTTGAAGAACGTGACTGTTCAATGGCTTTTTATGTTTTTTCTTTATTTTTTTCCTTTATGGTACCAGTGTTCGAACTTGGGATTTTGTGCTTTCCAGGCAGGCGCTTATGCTGCTGAGTGATATCCTCAGCCCTAGCAAACTTCTTTCTATATTTTTAATAGAAAAAAATATTAAGAAAATATAGAGTTGTTTGGGCTAGTTAAGACTATCATCCATAAAAAATGTTACAATGATTGTAAAGATTAAGCTAAGGCAGAATCATTTATAATTTTCTGAAGTACTGAATTACATGTAGAGCACCACTTAGATTCCATTCTTATCTATTTATTTTAGTTCAAAGACACAGCACTCTGAATGTGTTATACCTTAACTAGGGTACATTTTTAAATTTTATTTTTTTTTTTTTTTTTTTATTTTTTTTCATTTTTAAATTTTAATAAGAATTTTTATCTTTAAAAGTGAAATTACGGGCTGGCCTGATAGCTCAGCTGGACTAAAGCACCTGCTTAAGCAGAGTGCAGAGGCTGGGGTTCAATCCCCTGCATGCTGTGCCAGCCTTGCCCTTGGGGCACGCTGAGTCGGCAATTGAGACTGGGCATGGTGGCACGCTCCTGTAATCCCAGCACTTGGAAGGCTGAAAACAGGAGAATCACTATGAGTCCGATCTCCATAGCGAGATCCTGTAGGCCCAGTCCTAAATACAGAAAAAAAGTAATTAAAAGTGAAATTATTTCACTTGTCTATCTGGCAAACACAAGGTCCTGTGTTTGATTCCCAGTACCAAAAAATTTAGCTTAATTATAGTCATATTAAAGGTGTCAAAATACCTTTAAAAAAACAGCATTTGCTAAGTCCAGCTGTGAGTCAATCACTTGAGAACTTCATAAGCTGTAGATCATGTTGTAACAGTGAGTTAGCAGTTTGGCATTGGGTTGGTGGTACAGAGCTCTAAGCTTAAACACAACAGTCTATGACTGTAAACAAAAAGCTTCATTTTCAGTCGACCTTGCTTCTATCTCCTACATGGGTGGGGATGCAGAGCAGTGTCTGCACACTAGAAAATGCTTGGGGCCTCATCACACTACTAAGCTAGGACAATAAGAGGAGAATTCAGTGGGGAAATGTGATATATTTGAGGAGAAGGAAAAAGCATTACTCTAATTTTTTTTTAATTAAAAAAAATTTTTTTTATTAGTCCAATTTGATAAATTTCCAAAATTAGGAGTTGTGATTCAGTAGAAAGGCCTTGAATTCTTGGGTGATGATCAACCTGGCCATGTAGAAAGCAGAGCTTTGTAGCAGCTTCAGGGCAGGAGAAAGAAAACATTCTAGGCTTAAGGTCACAGTTAAGGTACAGAAAGAAAGATCTACACAAATGATCCAGCCAGTACCATTATAGAGAAGTTTTAATTGAGGAACAAGTTAATTAAAATCAGTGTCATTGGTCACCCAGAGCAAAGCTGGGCCCCAGCCCTGGTGTGCCTACAAGCAGAATTAATCACCGTCTGCTTTCCCCCCAACACTGACACTAGCATCATAAAAGCCTTGGTAGTATAAGTCAGAGACTGACAAGCTTTTCAGCAAGCAGACAAATGGCAGATGTTTCAGGGTTTATGTACCATATAGCCTCTCTGGTAACTCCTCAACTCTGCCACATAAGCCAAAATACATGACTGGTCCAAAAAACTTTCTTCACAAAAACAGTAGGCCAGATTTGGCCCATGTGTGTAGTGTGCCAATCACAAAATGCACCCTTTTCATGATTTAAAAAGTTTTTTTAAAAATCATTGATTGAATTGAAAATTTTAAGAAAATAGTTAAGCAAAACTGGTACGATTTTACTCTTAGAATTTATTTTAGCTCCCTTATATTTTGTGTTGCTGGTTGTGGTGGCACACACCTGTACTAAGGCAGCATTGTTGTAAGTTCATGGTCAGCCTGGACTACATAGTGTACAGATCAGCATAGCAAGATCCTATCTCAGAAAAAAAATTATGTACATATATAGACATGTTTTAATATCTGAATCAGTTTTTTTCCCTATTCAGTTGTGCTTGTGGAGAGAAAATTGATACTAGTGCAGTCTACGCAATTATAGATGACCCTGAATATGTGTAGTCTTACATGTGCATACAGAGTATTGATAGTTGTGAATGACATACATCAGGGGACATACACATTCAGTAATATTTGTGAATTTTAATATTTAATTGAGTCAACTTTGCAAGTGAACTTAACAGCAGCTTAAAGAAATTAAAATATATATTAGAAATTAATGAATTTTATAACTGCTGAAAACATACTGTTAATAACTTCACAATTTAAGCTTTCTTTTTTGAGGCAGTGCCTCAGTGTGTGTTTGGCCTGGCCTTGAGTTCACTGTGTAGCCCAGGCCGGCCTTGTGCCCCAGGCAATCCCAGCCTCCAAGAGCTGGGATTATAGGCATACATCTCCATGTCCAGCCAAACTTCTTTTTAATACTTTTAAGAAACTTTTAAGATTTCAAAAGCTATTGTTAAGTCCTAAGTCAATCTCCTTTAGCTGCCCAGTTTCCTGTGCCTTAATTTGTATAGTAAAATAGTTTTATAATTCTAGGGTAGAAATAAAGCCAGTATCTTATATTATGTAAATTTTGTTTTCTTTGTAGTCATATACAACCCATTTAATAGCAATAGTTTGTTTTGAGGTACTGGGGATTGCACTGAGGGTTTTCCTCATGCTAGGCAAGTGTTCCGCTACTGAGCTACATCTCCAGCGCTAATGGTGGTAACTTGTAATTACTTTTGTATTTTTCCTTCATCAGGAAAGCAGGCAGTTCTTAATTACATAGATCAGGATGCCAGGTTCCCCTTTTTTTATGTATTTAATACAGGGTCTCATGACATAGATCAGACTTGTAGTGATCCTTCTGCTTTCAACTTCCCAAGCACTGGGATTATAGGTGTGCACCACCATGCCCAGTCTCAATTGCTGGCTCAGCGTGTCCTGGGGGTAGAGCTGGCACACATGCAGGGGACAGAACCCTGGTCCCTGCGCCTGCCTAAGCAGGCACTTTAGTCTGGCTGAACTATCTGTCTGGCCCCAGTTTCCCTTATGATGGACAGTCCCAAATTGGTCATTGAATTTCCAGTGAACATGTGCAATGATAGGGAAAGTCAGGCTTCTAAGGTCTACTGATTTGTTCTGATAACACTGAAAGGTAGTAAACACGTTAAGGAATGCATCTATGCCAGAACTTATATGTATTATGATTACACATTTGTGTAGCATATTCATTATACCTTTACTTAGCTATGAAAGTATATTTCCCTTTTTGACTCAAAATGTGAGCCTTCCATATTTTGTGTTCCTCAGAGATCTCTATTAAAATGTCCAAGCAGGGGAAATTTAGTACTCGTTTGGGTTTGTCATAGAAAATGATTCATTTTAGATATTTCAAGAAGTTTTTGAAAGTTGTGCCTACCATGTACTAGTTTGGAAGGGAAAAAGCACTTTTAATATTTTAATATTGGTATTTTTTTAAGGTGGATCACTGTAGTTCTATGAATAATTAGCTTTTAATTAACTTTCCAGGTCATTTACTTTCTACGTCTACAAATAGAGCAGCAGAGAAGTCAATTTTTAATATAAAAAAGTTTGAACAAAAATATTTTTAGGCCTTTGTTTACATATATATATATGTATATGTATATATGTATGTATGTATGTATATGGTATTTGGAAAAGAAATCATATAAATCATTAAAGCAGGTTATGATCCTGTTATTTTCATTCCTGGATGGTTAAAACTAATAAGGTAACATGTTACATTTCTTAAAATAGCTCTTAAGTATCCGAAGGAAAAGGAAGAGTTGTTTTTTTTCTTCCATAAGTAATTTGCACAACTTTTACAAATTCTGGGTTAAGAGCAGTCACAAGTATGCTACTGTTGAGGTTGGAGATTATTTGAAAACTGTCGCATTTCTTTAGCTTTTAGGTAGTCCTGTATGTTTTGTAATGCAAAATTCCAGGTAACCAGTGGCATATGATTGGCTCTTATGAGGCTTTTTTTGTTCAGATGAGCGATCTCCTACAGCCCAGTATGTCGACCTTTTGCTGAACCCAGAGCGGTACACTGGCTACAAGGGGCCCTCTGCCTGGAGAGTGTGGAACAGCATCTATGAAGAAAACTGTTTCAAGTAACAGAGTGGGGGGGGATGTCTGGGAGGAGGGGAAAGAGATATTTCTTTCTACTGGGAAAAAATTATACATCCAACCTTATGTTTGGGTTTTATGCTCTTTTTTTTTAGGCCTCGTTCTGTTTATCGCCCTTTAAATCCTCTGGCACCCAGTCGAGGTGGGTTTTTCATGCTTTTAGAGATTGTTTATAAAATGTCTTTGTAATTAAGTTCTATAAGAAGGTATTCAGCTGAATTTTGCTTAATTTGAATGACTAGCAAAACTTAAAGTTTTATTCATAGTTCTCTTTTCTTTTTTTTTTTTTTTGGCTGGGTCCCAGGGACCTACTTCCCTCCTCCTCTTCCCCACGTTATGATATTCCAGTGCTTTTTTTTTTTTTTTTTTTTTTTTTTTTTTTTTTTTTTTTTTTTTTTTTTTTTAATTTATATATTTGGTGCAGGGTCTCACTACATAGCTTGTGCTCATAGTAATCCTCCAGTCTCAGCCCTCCAAGTGCTGGGATTACAGGCATGTGCCACCACAGTCAATTTTTGTGGCTGGCTTGGCTCGGGGCTGGTGCACCATGTGGTACCAGGTATCAAACCCAGGTCCTTGTGCTTGCCAGGCAGGTGCTTAGACCACTGAGCTATCTCCCCAGCCCCCATAGTTAAGTCTTGAGATTTCTATGTATGTCTTCTATAATTACTGTCATTTATCAAGTGTCTGGTATGTGCCAGACTCTAAGCTGGGAACTTTATGCAGAATATATTAGAAAATGTAATATTTGTTAGGAAATTCCTCCGACTCTGGATGCCGGGGCCCTGTCCTTTGCTAGGTCCAAAGCCCTGGGAGGGAGAGCCAGGCATCTGTGATTTTTCAGTTGTTCAGATGGCTCCAGTCAGCATGCAGCCAAGTTTGAAAACCAGTTGGCTCAGAACAGTGCTTCTCAAGTCTCACTGTGCATGCAGACCGCCAGCCCTGAGTCCACAGGGCTTGGATAGGGCCCAGGACCCTATTAGCTCCAAAGTGCCACACTAGGATACAGTCGCAAATACAAGGAATGAGTTCCCCAGGCAGTGCTGTGTGCTGTACTGTTCACTGGAGCAGCCTGTGGCTATGTGGACCATCTTGCATATGAAGTGCAGCAGTGTGAACCAGAATTTTTAATTTAATTTTCATTCATTCAAATGTAAAAGCTGAAATAAGCATAAGGTATTATGACAGTGGGGACATCCTCATTCTTTTTTTAGCAAGGAACTAAACCTTAGGAGCCACCCTGTAACTGACTGGCCAATTCAGTGTTTTGTTTTTCAGTCAGATTTTATTGGTATATTTTAGGTATGCACAAATACAAATACAACATTTTTTTTCTGGTGAAAGTGTAAATAAGGACAAAATGTATATAGTACATCTGTAGTGGATGTTGTGAGGTAGGAAGAAAATGTTCATATGGAAAAAGGAATGGGGGGGCGCAGAAAAGGGAGAAATGTGAAAAAAAGAGAAGGAAAAATGGAAACAAATTGGTATTTTATATAAACCAGAATTAAATTAAGAAACTGAACTTTGTGGTGTTGATGTGTCTCTTTTGGCCTTTCTGAGAACCAAGCAGACTTGCAAAGGTGCTTTAGATCCTTACTTTGGCAAATATTCTCCCTGAGTGCTGACTACGAGCCTGCCCACTGACCTTTTCAGCTGTTTTACCCCCCATTCTTAAATCAGAGTAGTGAGCCTTCTGCAACTTTTTCTTAAGTTTTTGAGCAATAGAACCTTTTTTTCTGAAAGTGCAATGTTCCAGTAGAATTCCTCAGGAAAAGGTGACTGCAGTCAAGCCACTGGAAGCCATAACCCAACCTCCTGGCCTCCGGGGTCCTCCCATTGAGGACTGTGCCCTGCTAAAGTATCATCCAATAGAGTCCCACAGAGTGGAAACTATCCAGACAGGTGTGTTCATATGATTGAAGGAGCCACAGTATCTATTAATTACTGAAACTAGTGTTTATGAATAAGTATTTTGTTTACTTACCTTTACAATATATTATATAAAAATATATGAAAATCACATTTTCTTTGGTCTGCTGCTTATCAAAAACCTTATTTGTAGATGTCTGCACACTTGACCCATAGTAGGAAGAGTTTAATAGTAAGTTCAACATTAACATTTTCTAATGTCTTATTTTCTCTTTTAGGTGAAGATGATGGTGAGTTAAAATTATTCCGTTTGCTTCCTATATAGAAGAAATGTTTTCAGCTCTCAAAATGGATTGTTCATCTTGATTTGAAAGAAAATATCCTGTTTTTCCAGAAAATACCTACTAATGAATGGTGAAAAACATAGAATTATTTTATTATGTAAAGTTATCCTATGTTTAAAAAAGTAGAAAGAACATTTGACTAATAAATCTTTGGTATAAAAACTCAGTTCACATTCCAAGTTCCCCACTTTCTGGTTATTAAAATATACTTATTTATATTCTGAAGAAATGGAGCAAAGTTAAGGTAGTTCTACCAGAGAATTTATAACTTATTTTCTTGTAGACTTTGAAATTTATAATCTCAACTTTCCGTGTAATGTTTAATCTGATGAAGAGCACTTTCTTAACAGTTGGTTGCTTTATGTGACTGAATGTCATAAGGTATCCCAAACCACCAAAGTAATGATTTCAGTTGGCTGTTTACTTATCTGTGTTCAGGAGTGCTGAGGTGGATATTGTGCAGAGGACAATGTGTAAGGACAGGTCTTCCCATTGGGAGTTGAGATGCATAGTAGGAGAAATGAACCCTGCACATAAGTAATATAGCAAATGAGGAAATGGTCTTTATATGTTACAAACAGGTAGTATAGCTCTTTATGGGTACAGTAAATGTGTCAACAGAGTGACATGGGAAAGCTTACTTGAAGAGATGGCTTTGACATTAATTTGAATAAAGAAGCAGATATAGGCCAGTAGAACTGGGTAGTGCATGCTTATTGGAGGCAAAATAGCATGCTGAGCAAGGAATGGTCAAACGTGGCAGGAGGCATAAGGAGGTCATGTTAGCAGAAGGAAAGATCAGATAATGGTGGTTTTTAGCTTTTTATTTTTGCTTCAAAACAAGGTCTCATTAAGTTTCTCAGGTTTGCCTCCAACTATCAATTCTCTTGCCTCAGCCTCTTACATAGCTGGGATTATAGGATGCAGTCTCATGCCTAGCTGTAGTTTTCATTTCAGAGCAAATTATAGATGACTTCAGGCACTACCTAACAGGTTAGGTAATAATGATCTTAGTGAGAAGTCAAAAGAATGACTGTAGAAAGGTTCTTGTGCTCTTTACTGAGTGCCTTAGGAGGCAGAGAAAATTTACCAGGGATTTTTATCCCCTAGACTTCTTATAGTTCACAATGTGTTGGGTTTTCTGTTATTTTCTGAACTTAAAAAATAGGTAAAGGTTTAGGGAGATGGCTCAATGAAATAAGTGCTTCCCTGGCAAGTGCAAGGGCCTGAGTTCAGTCCTTGGTTCTGCAAAAAAAAAAAGTATACACTTAAAAAAATTAAAGTATATACTCAAAGAAAAAAAAAATAGGTAAAGATAAGAATTTAGGACATGCACTAACAATTTAATCCCTAGTGACTGCCATGTTGTTTGTTTTCACTCAAAAATACTGTATTGGGCCAAGAATAGTTTGTTTGCTTGTTCTTCCTTTCTAACTTGACAAAAATCATAAATATTTATCATGTCAGCATTATGTTTTGTGTTATGTATCCATTGTGGAATGGCTAAGTATTGCAAACATTATCTCACATACTTTTTTGAGGTGAAAATACTTGAAATCTTAGTTTTCAAGAGTCTGATACATTGTTATTGACTGTGATCCATGTTGTATAGTAAGTCTACATATTCCTACTAACTGAAGTTTGTGGCCTTTGACATCCATCTCTTGAATTCCAGGAATAGTTCTTAGAGCATCAATGCAGGGATAACTCGGACTCCTCTGTATTCTGTCCACGTATTTTTCTGAAGAATTATATTGAAAATCAGGGACTTGTAAAATTATTTCTTATAGCTGGGGAGATAATCAGTGGTATAAGTGCCTGCTTTGCCAGCATATGGTCCTGACTTTGACCACCAGCATTAAAAAAAAAATCAAATTTAAATAAAATTATTTCTTGAAATTTAGGTAATTGAGCAAACATACTTGCATTTATTTAGGAAAAATGGAATAATTAGTAATTTGCTCTTGTATTAGTTTTTTTTTTTTTTTTTTTTTTTTTTTTTTTTTGTCTTTTTGAGACAGGGTCTCACTATGCAGTTCAGGCTGGCCTTAAGCTCACTTTGTAGCTCAGGCTGGTCTTGAACTCACAACAATCCTCCTGCCTCAGCCTCCCGAGTGCTGGGATTACAGGCATGCGCCACCATGCCCGGCTTCTTGCATTAGTTTTAATTCACTTTTTTGGGGAGTTAAAAAAAAGTATTATGGTTGTTATCCAAAGCAAATTTAAGATTATTAAACTAGCTTATTCCCATGCTTTTGGATGTTTAAATCTTTAATAAATTTTATGTAATATTCAGATAGAAATGTTGTCTCAAAAACACTTTAAAAATAAAATATTTTAAGAACCTTCTCTAGTATTAAATTATATGAGGACTTTATTTTCTAAAATTGTATGCCTGTTTTTCCATTGTACCTTAAGCAGTAGACATGTTTAGGAAGTTTTTTATTTGACATAATAAATATTTTACAATTTCATTCTAGTGTATCAGTGAACATTTTGAACTATTTTAACCTTGTTTTCTCCCTCGGTGTCTGTCTGTCTCTCATAGGAGAATCATTCTACACATGGCTAGAAGGTAACTTAAGTGTCTTTTAACCTTACTGACTTTTGTAAAAAAAAAAAAAATTTCTTGTAAGTTTTAGAATTTTATTACACAATTTTTATTAGTTGTGTAGGTAATAAAATTTTTAGAATTTTATTACCTATACAACTAATTTTGATAGTGGTTTGAAAGAAAATAACACATATGTTTAAGTTATTAAAGTTTGGGATAAAATTATTTGAAAAATCTTGTCAGCTGAAAACTAGTATGTATTACACAGTCCAGATGGTTCCCCTAGCTTGCTTCATTCTGTTCATAGTGCTTGTCTACCCTGCTTTTCTGATAACTGGTAAGCAAACCTATCTTTAAAGTTAGAAACATTCCATTCAGAGA
>PVKA01008806.1:0-71259 GCA_004027165.1 Ctenomys sociabilis
TTATCAAGTGTTGAGATTACACATCCCGCTGGGGATGGGGCTGATTATAAGTTCTTCACACTTAAAGATCTGTTGGTTCTCCTAATAGGTGGTTATCACCAGGCTAAAACTGGATAAAGACAGAAAAAAGATTCCTGAATGCAAAGTCAAGTCTCGACAAGTTGGAAAAGAGACAGGCAAATACAAGGAAGAACTCATTGAGAAAATGCAGGAGTGAATATAACCTGTCGTGCAGTTGTGGTCTACCTGGAGATGTCTGACCTACCCTGTGCTTCTCTAGGACTTTTCAAGATGGCTCTGGAATGTTTCATTGTCTCCTTGTTGTGTTGTTGATACATGGCTCTGTCAATCTGTTTTTGTAATTTTTTATTAATAATTTTATGAATAAAATTGAAGCTATTTTCCAACTCCAAATGGTATTTATATCACTTTATAAATTAAATCCAATTCTCACTAGGTTTTTTGTTTGTTTGTTTTGGGGGTTCTTTGGTCCTTTTTTAGACAGGCTCTTGCTATGTAGCTGCTGAGCCTCACTTTGAGCTCACTTTGTAGCCCAGGTTGGTCTCAAACTTACAACAATCCTCCTGCCTCAGCCTCCAGAGTGCTGGGAGTCCAGGCATGCACCACCACTGCCTGGTTTAGCTTTACTAGTCTTGCATATGTTTAATCTGTAGACCAGCAAAAGCAGTTGCTAGGGTTAAAACAGCCCTGCCTCTATCTGAACCCTCATACCAGTGGAGGAGAAGGGCATGGCTCTGGTCCCTAAAGCAGAAGTCAACCCCACTCAGTAGCAGTCACAGCAGGAGCTGCAACTCTGGAATCACCATGGGGTTTCTAGTCATAGCATGAACAGATATAATTACGCCTCAATAGATTCCTTGTTCTGCTTTGTCCTCCTGTCTCCTAGGAAACTAAAATTCTGGAGCTAATTCACAAAACTACCATCCTCTAGTTGACATTTGACTTATATGGTTTTTTTTTTTTGTTTTTTTTTTTTTTTTTTTTTTTTTTTTTTTAATGGCTTTAACTACTCCCAACACTGAAGATATGTGAGACTCCACAGAGAATCACCTGGCTACACAGGGCTGACTCCAACATCGCATCAGCAGTGGGGCTGAGGGATACTTCACCTGCTTCCTTCACTTCCTAGCCCCCACTGGTGCCTAAGGTTTAGACTCTAGGTCTAACTGCATTCTTAATTTAGCTCTAGGATCACATCTAAAATTTTCCCTGCCCTTGTGAAAAATTATTGATTAAAATGCATTCAACAGCATTGTTTCATGTTTCCAGTGCTGGGGATGGAACCCAGGGACTCATGCTAGGCAAGTGCTCTATCACTGAACTACACCCCAGCCTACTTTTGTGACCCCTATCTGAGAAGCTAAAAATGTGTATCTTTAAGGTTGTGGAAATTGAGTTAGCAGCCTATCAGGCCTGCCTGATTTTGTTACTTGGCTGCTGTATTAGTTCCCATCCTCTTGCCTACAGATTATATATTTAGTAGACACAAAAAAAATGAAATAATTTCCACATGCATCTCATGGGGGCTTTTTTCTTCTTGTTTATTTTGTGTTTTGTACTGGGGATTCAACCTGGGACACTGAGACTGAGCTATACCTCCATACTTTTTTTAGAGACAAGGTTTCTCAAAGTCTAAATTGCCCAGGCTAGAGTTTCTGACCCTCTTGCCTCAGCCTCCCAGTATGCTGCAATTATAGACTGTACCACCATGCTCAGCTGACTGTAATTCTTAGAACCATATAAATTTGGAAAACTAAAAGTATAAGATGTGTATGCTTGGGACTGGCCAAATAGCTCAGCACATCAAAGCCTCTGCTTAGGCAGATGCAGAGGCCAGGAGTTCAATCCCCTGGCCTGCTGTGCTGGCCCCAGCCCAGGGCCAGCTGAGAGGGCAATTGAGACTGGGTGTGGTAGCCCACATGCTGGTAATCCCAGCACTTTGTAGGCTATAAACAAGAGGATATGGTGTGGCTGGAGAGATGGTTCAGTGGAATAAACACTTCCCTAGCAAGTGCAAGGGTCTGAGTTCAATCCCCAGTTCTGCCAAAAAAAAATCCAAGAGGATCACTACAAGTCTGATCTACGCAGTGAGACTCGATATACCTTGTACACCCTGTCCTAAAAAATACAAAAAAAAAGTATATACCTTATAAAATAGATGGTAGCCTACCACATGACAGCTATGTTAGGAATATCCTGAACTTGTCTCATGATTCTTATAATAGGTCAGTCAGCCAGTTAATCCGTCCTGTAGTTCACATTGTCTAGTTTCAGTGCTGCCTTTATTCTTGTTTTGGTTTTTAGGTTTTGCTTTTCAAACAAGGTCTCACTGTGTAGTTCAGGCTGGCTTTGAGCTCACTGTGTATCCCAGGTTGGCCTTGATCTTCCTGCCTCAGCCTTCCTAGTGCTAGGGATTTGAGGCATGCAGTGCTCTGCCCAGCTGGTTTTATCTTTATTCTTAACTAACATCTTTTATGACTCCAAAAGCTGTACAAAAATCAGATTTCATGCAGCTATTCACTATTTAAATCTGATACCTGGTTTGAATCCAGGTGCCATTACTCTCATCAGTAAATTGAAATTATGGGGGCCGGGGAGATGGCTCGGAATAAGCGTTTCTCTGGCAAGCGCAAAGGCCTGAGTTCATTCCCAGTTCTGAAAAAAAAAAAAAAGTAAATTGAAATTATGCTATTGCATAGAAATTTGACTTAGCTTATTTTCAGCAACTTATTCCAATATGGGTGATAGATGAGAATTTCAAAAGCTGTAATCATCTCCAATCTACCATTGAAATCAGCTGACACTTAGCCAAGTAAGAAACTGCATGAGCAGGAGCAGAAACTCAGGCTGGGGCAGTGGGCTTAACTTTGTTCTCCACCATCGCAAAAGAAACCCAAAAAACTAAGCATCAAAACAAATTTTAGGGCTGGTGAGATAGTTCAGCAGACTAAGTGCCTGATTTGGCAAGGGCAGGGGCCAGAGCTGGATCCCCTTTCCCGCATGCTGTGTGCACCTGCCCCACACCCGGGGTGCCCTGATTCCAGGTGTGGTGGCACATGCCTGCAATCCCAGCACTCCGGAGGCTAAAAACAGGAAGATCACTATGGGTCCAAGTCCCAGCTTCGTAGCAAGACACTGTACCAAGTACAGAAGTGGAAAGAAAAACAGAAACAGAAACAAATTTTAATCCTAGCTGTTAGTTCTAGAATGTGTGTTCTTGAGAAAATTGCCTATCAATACCTAAAGGGAGAGCAGGCCAAATAGCTCAGCAGATTAAAGCGCCTGCAAGCAGGCACAGGGGCTGGCGTTCAAACTCCGGCCCCGCCCCCAAGGAATGCTGAGATGGCAATTTAGACTGGGCGTGGTGACACGTGCCTCTGCTCTTGGGAGGCTGTAAACATGTGGATCACTACAAGTCTGATCTAGTAGCGAGACCCTGAACACCCCATAGACCCTTCCCTAAAATACAAAAAGAAAAAAATAACAAAAGGGAAGCAAAACTAGTATGTATCTCAGAGTTGCCAAGTTCATTACTTACTATGTGCTGGGCAAGCACAACTATAATCCTGGTACTCCTGGAGGCTGAGGCAGGAGGACTGCAAGTCCAAGCCAACGCTAGGCAATGTAGTGACTCAACAAGAGCCTGTCTGGACAAATGAAAAGGAACGGGATACAGCTGAGTGTGAGGGCTGGGTTCAATCCTCAGTCCCATAAAAACATACTGTGTCTAACGAAACTTGATCCATCAGTTTTTAGGAGAAATTAGTGATGAACTTGTGTTCACAGGAGCAGAAGTAAGTTTTTCTCATGTGAGTACGGACACTAAAGGCAGAGGAAGCTTTAAGGCCAGCATTGAAATGTTAGGGGAGGAAGACTGAAAAAAGCTGGCTGGGTGGGCCTGCCTATCTTTTGGTGCCCTGGGACATGGCCTCATGTCCTGGAAAGAATGAAGTTAAACAGTTTTCTACTGACCTCTTCATCAGATTTGCAGATGTCCATTCCCTTGAGTGAGTCTCTTTGTACTATTTTGGGAAGACTCCAACCTTTTAAACTGCAGATAACCACTTCTGAAGGTCTGCTTTCCTATCACGCTCAGACAGGAGCTGGTCAGCCACAGAGCTCTTGCTGTGAGTTGGGGAGGTAAGTAATTGAATCTCCCAGAAACCAGACAGCACCACCTCAACTCTGCTGACTTCAGCTGCTGCCACAGACTGCGTTTCCTAACTTGCGATGACTTGGGTCTTTTTTTAAAATTTGTGTTTTTTAAAAATAAACCAAACCAGCACTGGGGGTGTGGCTCAGTGTCAGAGCCCTTGCTGACATGTATAAGCCTCCAGGCTCTATTCCCAGCCCCTAAAACAAAAGAGAGTAAAATTCAATAAGTGATGCTTATAAATGCTACAGAATAGTGTCATCGTAAGCCTTGGTCACTCCGTTCCCTCTAGTGGAATCTAGTCCATTTCTTTTGTATCCTAGTAAAAGTCCATGTGACGGTAAAAGTGATGCTTATTAGAAGTTTGAGGGGCCTCTTTCAGGTGCTCCTTTCCAAGATGACGAAAAAAAGAAGGAACAACGGTCATGCCAAAAAGGACTGTGGTCACATGCAGTCTATTCGCTGCACAAACTGTGCCCGGTGCATACCCAAGGATATGGCCATTAAGAAGTTTGTAATTCGGAACATAGTGGAGGCCGCTGCCATCCAGGACATTTCCGAAGTGAGTGTCTTCGATGGTTATGTGCTTCCCAAGCTGTATGTGAAGCTGCATTACTGTACGGCAATGTGGTCAGAAATCGATCTCATGAAGCCCACAAGGACTGAACTCCACCCCGATTTAGACCTGCTGGTGCTGCCCCACGACCTCCCCCAAAGCCCATGTAAGGGGAGCTGGGTCTTACTGGACTGAAGAAAACTCTCTTGAGAAAGAAATAATAAATTGAATGTTATACTTTATACAGCATGTTGAGTATACCTGCCAGAGGTGCATTGGGTTAATGCAACCTATCCAAGTTTAGGTTGGCATTCTGAAAATGAATAAAGAGGAAGGAACACACTGGAAAGAGTTTCAGGAGCATAAAAAAAAAAAAGTTTGAGGGGCTAAGGAGATAGTTCAGTAGTATAAGTGCTTGCCTGGCAAGCACAAGGGCCTGAGTTCAATTCCCAGTTCCACAAAAAAAAGTTTGAAAAAATAAATAAAAATAAAAGTTTGATCCATGAAGTCCCCATGAGGAATGTTGGTCACTCATATCTAATGAAACAGCTACAGAAGATTGATTTATTGCCTAAACACCAGTTACATTATAAACATGCACAAATGGGAAATTCAATATTCTTTGTCCATCAAAACAATGACATCATCATGTGCCAACTGATCTCCAACAGTGGGATATTTTATTCTAGATTTTTTTGTTTATGGTGCAGGCAAGCATACTATGACTGAGCTATAACCAGCCCCAAGCTTCCAAAGGTCACACATGGATGTAGTAATATCATATTGGTGGTGTTATGAGCAGCCAGTAGAACAGGTAATTCAAAGCACCTGGTCCAATGTCTGGCAGTAGCAGTCACTCCAGAGAGGCTTTGCGCTGTACAGTGATGGTCTTCCGTGTACCTATTCCATGCATGCATATGGGCTAACGGGTAATGAATTGTGTGTGAATTTCAGCTCCTCTACAAACTTTGACACTTCATTAACTTTGAAAGGAGTTTATAACTCCACAGCTTTGTAACTCACATGACTGTAGTTTTTAAAATATTTGTGTATTTATCACCTGGTTCTTTTTACAAGACTTGGCTGAGGAAACAGAGGCATCTCAGCAGTTGCCCAAAGGCGTTTAGACACCTCTTCTGTACTTTATGCATTTAGATTACTGTTCCTCTAGCAGCGCACTTCTCAAGCTTTTTCATCCTAAGATCTACTTGCACACTTAAAAATTGTTAGCTGGGTATGTTGGCACACACCTGCGATCCTAGTACTCAAAAGGCTGAAGCATGAGTATCACTGTGAGTTTGAGGCCAGCCAGGGCTACATAAGCAAGATCAAGGCCAGCCTACGCTATATAGTGAGACCCTGTCTCAAAAAAAAAAAAAAAAAAAAAAAAAAAAAAAAAAAAGAAAAGTACTGAGAACTCAGGTAGCTTACATTTATGTGAGTTATATATCAACATTTTCTATATTAGACATTAAAACAAAATTTTGAAATATTTATTTAAGTGCATTTAAATATAGCAATAAGGCTACGGGAACAGTTCAGAGGTTAAGTATATGTTAAGCATGCTGTAGACCCTGGGTTCTATCCCAAGCACAAAGACATAATAAAATAAACAAATAATTAATAAACTCAGACTATTTTGACATAACTAAAAATTTTATGGAAAATAACTATCTTTTCCAAAACAAACAAAAGTAATGGAAAGACTGACCCTGTTTGCAAAATTCTTCAATATCTGGCTCAAGAGAAGACCATGGATTCCCACAATGCTTCTGCATTGTCTATGGAATATGTTGGGTGCTTGTTTCTTTGTCTGTCTTGTTTATTTTTTTTTGAGACAGGGTCTCACTGTGTAGTCCAGGCTGGCCTTGAACTCGCTATGTATGCATGCTGGCCTTAAACTCATGGTGATCTTTCTGCCTCAGCCTTCTGAGTGCTGAGATTACATGCATGTACCATCATACTCAGCTTGTAATATACTGCTTCAGATGGAGCATGGAAAGAAAATTTAGTCTCAGATTCATTAGTATGAAAGAGATCCTTCAGACCCCCTAAGAGACTTCTGAGACTCCTAGAGGTCCGTGGACCACACTGCTGGTATTCTCACTTATTTCCTAAAGTCTTCAAGCATCTCAAAGGCAAAAAGTATCTGCTCATTCTGTAGGTCACTGGATCATAGTTCCTAGTCTTACCCATAGTTCTCATTTGGAATATGTGATAAAATGCTTTTGACAGATTGAATGATAGAGGGAGCTGTTGGCCAGTATTAGGCCATAGATATAATATTGAGATAAAGGATTTTTCTTGTTTCTCAGAGGATAAAATGGACAGATTCGGACAGAACTGTCCAAAAAGCCATGTTCCCATCTCCCTCTTTTTTTCTTTCCTTTTAAAATATTTTTGGTACCGGCTCTTACTCCACAGCTTGGACTTGTAGTGATCCTTCTGTTTTCAGTCTCCCCAGCCTTGGGATTATAGATGTGGGCCACCATGCCCAGTCTCACTGGCCTTTTGGCTCAGCGTGCCTAGGTGCAGGGTGTGGTGCTGAGGATTGAACCTGGTCCCTGAACTTGCCTAAGCAGGTGCTTAGTCCACTATCTTGCCAGCTTCTCTCTGCTTGTTAAAGAGGCTAAGGTTAGACATTCTACCTCAGAGATCAATTTCAGACTAAATATATGCATTTATTTAAGACACAGAAAAGAATTCACAATAGCCAAATGTCCATGGATGAATGAATGGATTTTAAAAACTGTGTAGTCTATACATACAATGAAGTATTAGTCAGCCTTACATAGTGTGAGTAGATGCCAGTTGGTGGTCAACTGTTACACCCAGCTGAACTGAACTACTATAGTGCTGGGGGTGGGAGGCCCGCCTGAGGATTGCTGCCAGCAGCATAGGAGGCAGGACTGGAAAAGCTGTTAGGAGACTGTTAAGGAAGCTGTTGGAGCTGTTAGAAGCTGCTGATTCTCTTGGGCTATTCTGCTGGGAGAACTCCTCATGCTGGCTCTCCTGGTTAACTTGGCTGTTCTCAGAGGAGGAGGAGATTGGGACTTCACAGTCACTGAGAAGGACTATGGTTCACTTTGGGGGAGCTTCATCTTAAGCATCACTTCCTGGCTCCAAAAGGGAAGATGGTGCATAGCCCAGCCTCCCGGAAAAGCTTGTCACATTGGCTTTCCTGATAGGAATTCAGTTCTCCTCATCCGCAGTTTTCCTCATTCCAGAGCTTGGAACTTCACTATTGCTCAAAATGGCTGTGGTACTTTTCAGGTGTTTACCTTGAGTGTTACTTCATGGCTTCAGTGCAGATCCCCTAGCCTGTTGGCCACAGATCCTTCATCCTGCTGGTACAGACTCTCCTGCTCCCACCACTGACGTTTGGGCCTTCCCCGCACAGATCCCTGAAGTGAGCCTGTGTGAGACATAGTCCTGGGCTCTAGGCCTCCAGTGGGACTTGTGAGAGGCATTGTTATGAGCTCTAGGTCTTCAGCTGAACTCATGCAGCACACTATAGTGGGATTTAGGCCTTGGCTGGATTCTTTGGTGTTTGGTGTGTGTACAGATTTTCTGCACTCTTGCTATATGATTCTTTGGGTGATTCATTATAAAATAATCTTATATGTGTCCTGTATTGTATTGTTCATTTTGCAAAAGCCCCAAACCATAACACACAGGAAGGAAATTCTTTCCCAAGCACAACATGGATGAACCTTAAAGACATCATGCTAAGTGAAATAAGCCAATCACAAGAGGATAAATGATGTTTGATTCCATTTATAGGAGGTCCTGAGGAGGGTAACAGTCATAGAGACAGAAAACAGAACGATGATTGACAGGAGTTGGGGGAAGGGAAATGGAAGATTGTTTAATAGACATGAAAATGTAGAGACTGCTTACACACAACACTATTAATATAATTAATTGTCTGGTTAAAAGTGGTTAAGATGGTAAGTTTTAGGCTACATGGATGTTACCACAAATTAAGTAAATAAATATGGAAGGGGAAGGAACATATGTGAAGTCTTTCTCTATTTAGTCCTTACAGATCTCACCCTTTCTTAAGGACACAGTTCATTTGCTCAACTGGTTACTAGGTATATTCTTCATGCAATGTGCTCTCAGAAACAAAGATCAGTTGTTGTTCTCAAGGAGTAGAATTAGACAAGGTACATTCACAAATACAAAAAGGTAGAATAAGGAGGAAACAGGTTTTGGAGAAGGCAGTGCATGGACTAGAATTGAAGAACACAACATTTCTGCTAAAGTTTGCAGGGAGCAATACAAGCACAAAAAATACCAACTAGTTACCTCCACTATTGGTCAGTTAAATGCTTAGAATCATGTTTGAAAAACTGATATATTCTGGTATAATTTGGAGATTACAAGTCCAACTTTCTGTGTAATTCAGGAACCCATTTTACTTGGTGAAGAAAGAAACCAGGAGGTAATGTGAGGGAGTGAACTGTAGCTGTGACAGGGAAACCAGGCCATAGGAAAACACATTGAATTTAGTTGATAGCTCTGTTCTGCATCTTGCGTCTTCCTATGAACTTTATTTATTTATTTATTGGGGGGGGGGTTTCAGACACAAGGTCTTGTTATGTAGTTCATTTATTATTTATTTTTGTTTTTTGAGACAGGGTCTTGCTATGTAGTTCAGGCTGGCCTGGACTATGTAGCCCATGCTGACCTCAAACTTGTACCAGTCCTCATGCTGCAACCTCCCAAGTGCTCAGATTACAAGTGTGTACCACCGTGGCTGGCCTGTTAGGCAGTTTAGGCTGGGCTTGAACTCACTGTGCAGCTTCCTGTAAACTATCTCAACATCTGAGAATTGGTTTCTTTTAAGGTTGTAGTATAGCATAATTTGAATATGTGAAAATCCTTGGCAAGCATCAGAACATCTATGTTTATATTCTTGCTGCAGTGGCTCAGTCCTGCTCTTTCAAAGCCCAGCTGATGGCTGAGTAGTGCAGAAAGACATGCACTATGTGTACATGAACAACCATTCCACTTTCACACTATCTAGTGGTTCTTTGCAGGTCCATCTCCTACCCAGAGTGTGAACTCTCTGAGGGTTGTCTGAAGGGCTTCTGTCACTCCACAACCTGGTGTAGTGCACTAGACACACCATATTGCAATATTTAGAGCTCTGCCTTTGAAAATCAGAGGTTAGGGTGTGGTGGCACATGCCTGTAATCCCAGCATTTGGGAGGCTGAGGCAGGTGAATTGCTGTGGGTTAGAGGCCAGGCTGGGGCCTGATTCAAGGCCAGCCTGAATTACAAAATGAGACCCTGTCTGAAAATACTATAAAAAACCCAAAAAACAAAAACAAACAAACAAACTCAACGCAACGCAACACTCCAGATCATTAGTGGTTGAATCTTGGTCCTTAACACTTCCTTCCTGGGACTCAGTTTCTTTTTTTTGTGTGTGTTTGTTTTGTTTTTTTTTTGGTGGAACCGGGGATTGAACTCACATCCTTGCACTTACCAGGGAAGCACTTATTCCACTGAGCCATCTCCCTGCCCCCCCCCTTTTTTTTTCCGGAACCGGGGGTTGAACTCAGGCCCTGGGGCTTGCCAGGGAGGCGCTTATTCCACTGAGCCATCTCCCCGGCCCCTAGGCCTCACTTTACCTGCAAAGTAGGTACAATAACCATAACTCACAGACTATAGTGATGAATTCAAAAGCAACTCATGCACTAAAAGCTCTTAGTCCAGTGCTCTGTACATATGAATTCAGTAAACAGTGGTGTATAATATTAAGCTTTCGGCATATTTGTTGCGTAAAAGGTGAAGTTGTCAGTAACTACACTTGCTTAAAGAGCCTTTATTGAAACCTTTCTTGAATCCTGGAGGCAGCACCTGACGCCCTGAGACTGGCCAGGTGGGTACGGGACTCTGGAACTCGAGGGGCGGGGCCTAGCGCCTTCGGGTCACGTGGGGCGCGAGAGGCGGGGCTTTGCGAGCGCGGGTCACGCGGCCCGGCGTTGACACTTCCGGGTTGGACCCAAGTAAGGCGTCTGGGTAGGGGTTGGTAACTCCAGCGGCGGTCATGGCATATCACGGCCTCACGGTGCCTTTGATCGTGATGAGCGTGTTCTGGGGCTTCGTCGGCTTCGTCGTGCCCTGGTTCATCCCCAAAGGTCCCAACCGGGGGTAAGTGCGCCAGGCCACCGCGGGAGGGGCACGCGCACTGATTCTTGGCCGTGGCCGGAGCCGTGGCCGTGGCCGGAGCCGGGGCCGGGGCCGGGGCCGGGGCCGGGGCCGGGGCCGGGGCCGGAGCCGGAGCCGGAGCCGGAGCCGGAGCCGGGAAAGGGACCTCGCACCCAGGGCGCCGACCCCTACCCGCGTGGAGCGCCCATCACCCCGCGTCATCTTACCACAGCAGCTTCCGCGACCCTGGCCCGAGCGTGAGAACGGTCACGCTCGGCAGATCCTCTTTGGAAATTAGTTTTGGAGAATTTTTTCCTCGTAGGTCTGGGTGGGAAGAACTCTGTCTTAAAGGAGTTTATACAGACTCCAGAAATTAGGGTTTATCACTCGTCGACTTCCGCCCCCTGGGCCTTGCCTTCCTCTCCTGAGGCCTTGTTTGTTGAAAGTTTAAAAGATCAAATAAACCAGAAGTTGCCTTCTGCCTCACCTCTTGTCTAGTTGGGTACAGAGCTCGTTTGTTCGACGCGAGCAAGGCCTCACATTCAGAGAGCCTCAGCTGGGAGGCTGATCCCAAGTGAGATTAGTTACTGCGAGCAGAAGGTATTGTTTATAGTCCCCTGCGTCATTCCCTTCGGAGGACGCTCCTTTTCTTGTGAGTGTAACAAGTGCTTAAAATGTTCATCTATGAAAGATTTGCTCCCCCCCCCCCCGCTTCTAAATAGAGCTTTGTCTATTTGGGAAGTAAACTTTTTAAATGTAGTATAAAATAGTCTTCAAAATACAAATAAAATACGGTCTTTAAAGGAGCCTTAGGCACCCTCTTTCTGGTTCCTCTTTTGCTGTTTAATCATTTTTCTCCCTTTCCGTTCAAGATCATGGGGTAGTGTGACTTGGACTGATGTCACAGTTTGTCAGAAACACTTATCTCTTAATCCTTGAGGCGTTGGTAGCTTCGTAGTGCCTCCTTTCACAGCACTTTGTGTGCACAGTAGGCATTTTGTGTGTTGACTGGGAAGTTCTATTGCCTTCATCAAAGGAAAGGAAATTTTATTATACCTTTTTGCTCTCTGCAGTAACTTGCATTTTTTTTACTTCTTTTAGCCTAAAAATAATCTACACATTCTTAAAAAGGAAAAATGGTAGATAAATATGTATCATTTGTAAGCATCAGGTGTCACCTTCCCCCTTTCTGAGCAGTTTTATTTTTAAAAGCAGATGATGTGGCTGTATTGCCCAGACTGGTCTCCAGCTGGTGATCTCAAGGAATCCTACCACCTCAACTGCTCAAGTAAAGTAATCAGACTTGTGCCACTGCTGCCAGCACCATAGTGTCAGAATTCTGAGGTTATTAAAAGAACTTGCATTAACCAAATTTAAGTAGACCCATTTTTCCTACTCGAGTTACAGACCGCAAAATGCTTCTTTGTTTTTATCTTCAGTGGTTTCATTACTGCCTTTATCCTTAGAAAAACATTTATTAATGTGCTGGCAGTGGTGATCGCTCCTTTTGTTTTTGGTGCTGGGATGGAATCTGGAGCCTTGTACACCATGCACTCTACCACTGAATCATACCGCTCCCCCACCCCCACAGCTGCTTTCTTAGACTACTTTTCTCATGTTTGAATCTGATGCTGCTCCTATTATCCAGGTAAATAAATCCTCCTATTTCTAGTCCTAGTGTAATGATTCTGGTATTTGACCTGCTAGGGATATATTATCTGGGTCCAATTCATAGCCTCCCAACAGTCCTTGTATTTCCTGTTCTTGGCAGGATTGAGCAGGTCTTGAAACAGTACCTGCTTAGACTTACATTTCAAGAAACACTGGTCCTAGGTGGATGACCTGTGTAACCTTGGGGAATTCAGTTAACTTTTCTATGTTTCTGTTGTTTCACTGTAAAATAGTAATGTTAATACTAGTTCCCTTTTTTTTTTTTGCCTTTTTGAGACAGGGTCTCACTATGCAATTCAGGCTGGCCTTAAGCTCACTTTGTAGCTCAGGCTGGTCTCCAACTCACAACAATCCTCTTGCCTCAGCCTCCCAAGTGCTGGGATTACAGGCATGCACCACCATGCCTGGCACTAGTTCCCTTTTCACAGTAGGAATGAAGAGCAGTTTTTTTAAATTAATGAAGGGGCTGAACTGCATCAGGAACTGTGATGAGTTTTAATGCAGCAAAATGCTGTGGCTGATTTGAGATATTAACTCTTTATTAAGGAAGTAGTAGTAAAGGAACTAAGAAAGGAGAAAGGCAAAGGACTTTGATGTATCTTTCCCAAGAGTCTCCTGCATACCACATTGTGGAAAATTGGCTGATTAGGAGGTTAAGGACCTGAAGAGGCAGGGAGAAGGCAAAAGAAAAAGCCTCTTCTTCCAGGCCTGTTGCTAGCTGAAAGCAAACTGCCCCTTTAGTGTTTTCTGCAGCTGAAAAGGGGCGGGATCAAGTCAATCTTGTGCTTGTTGGCAGCCTTCTTACCATTCCTGCTCTTCATGGTTTCTCTTTAGGAACCCACAGATTCTCTGAAAGTTTCAAGTTTTTTTCACATTGGCTCCCATACCAGGTGTGGAGGAAGAGATGCGAAATGAGCACAGGGATTAGTATGCCAAAAATTCAGGCAGCTGCAATGTTTTCAGCATTTTCAAACATACCTAAAGTAGGAAGAACAAAATGAGTGCCACCTCTCTCACTTAGACTCAAGAACATATTCATAATTGCTTTATCTGTAAATATATATGAGTGTATATGTAGGTGTCTTTTTCAAAATTTGTTGACACAGGATCTTTCTGTGTAGTTTAGGGTCGTCTCACACTTGTGGCAATCCACTTGCCTCAGCCTCCTGACTACTGGGATTACAGGCATGCACCTCCATGACTGTCTTGTCTTTGTGACTCTTAACCCCTAAATACTTGAGCATGCAGCCTCCAAAAAGAATCACATTTGAACTGGGCATGGTGGTACATGCCTGTAATCCTAGCATTTTGAGAGGGTCACAAATTTATTCTGGCTAGCTTAGTGACTTAGCAAGACCATGTCTCAAAAAAAATTTTTTTAAAGGGCCATTGATATAGGTCAGTTTGAACAGCAGCAGCGATTTGGAACTAACACAGCTTTTATATGAAATTATTAATACCAGCAAGTAATACAGAAAAACTGTAGTGTCTCAGCTCTCTGAGATGATCTTTTGAGGGAAGAGAGAACAGGGAATGGATTTTAGGTAGGGACACAGATGAGCAGCAGCTTGAAATTAAGACTGAAATGAAAAAAGACTGACAAAACTGATGTTTTTTGGGGGACAGTAAAGGTACTGGCCTTGAGGTGTGAGGGGTTGAATATAGAGGGAGGCAAGGAGAAAGAGTGGAGCTTTGGTTATAGGTGAGGAGCTGGACTGGATTCTATAGGTTTTTGCTTTTACTGTGCAGTTAACAAACTTTTTAGCACACACCCTAAAATACTTATGTATTATAAGTGTAATATATGGATTATGGAAACTAATAAAGTATTTTCTTAAAAAAGTGTAATATGTAAATTATTTCTTCCAAATAATCTGCCTTCAAATTATACTGTCTAGACGTTGATCAGCTGTTGCCAACCTTAGATACTTGGATTATTGCAATTCACAATAATTAGTTTTCTTTTGCCTTTGCCCCTGTTCTGTCTCTTTCCAGCCCAGTTGAGGATCCTGTTTGAATTTGAGTTAGATTTTACATGTCTTTCCCTCAGATCTTTTCCCTTTACTCAGTCTTCTCGCCCCTTTTTGACCTGTCCTTTGACTAAACAATCCTTGATTTGCTTTGGCCACACAGGCCTCTTTCCTTGGAGTCTCAAGGACCCTTGCACTTCCTGTCTTTGTTTTTGCTGTTCTCCCTGCCAGGGGCCCTCACCCGGGATCTGTGAGTCCTCACTCAAATCCCACCCCTCAAGCTTTTCCTGGCTGCCTCTAAAATTAGAGGAACTTGTTAGAACCTAGGTGTAAGGAGTTCTTTTCTATTTCCTCCATTAGCATTTGCTGACCACCAGGCATGCTGATACTATTTGTTTATTGTTCAGTTTATTTGTTGTCCTCCCTAACGAGCATGTCAACTTCAGGAGAACAAGGTGAGGTTTTGATCTTCTTTGTTCAAGTCTCCTGGATACTCAGTACAAGTCTGGGGAGTGGATGCATACACCAGTAGATTAGCCATAAAAAATGCATACTCAACACAACTAACAGATGAGTTAAAGATAAACATAAACATTAAAATAGGGGTTCTCATACTTTTCTGTGGGTTCTAGGGCCCAGTTGTCCTCACTCGAGGGTGTGGAAATTTCTGTGGAAATAACTCCTCTGGTTATTTAGTGGCCTTGAGGCCACTGAAAAGTCTTAAGCTGGGGAGTGATACCTTGAAAGGAACAGACTAATCTGAGTGATTGTAGATAGAATGAAAGGGGTGGAAAAGACTTGAATCTGTGAACGATCAGTTAACTAAATCATGCTGGTTAATTTTGTTGTAGGTCATGGGGATGGAAAGGAAGAAATCCAGTTAGGGGAAAGATGTCTTAGTGGGTCAATCCTTGGTATTGGTGAGGTACAGGGGAGGGATGCGTGAAAGATAATAGGAGGGGATAGGAGGGCTAGAAATGGTAGAGTTGTTTCTGGGGAATTGGAGATTCTGTGTGTGTGTGCTCACTGGGAACTGAGCCCAGGTCTCACTCATGCTAAGCACACAGTCTGCCATCACCCACCAGCCCTAAAGGATAGTAAGTTTAGAAAGGAGGCTTTTGGTTTATTTGTTTGTTTTGAGACAGGATTTCACTACATAGCCCAGGCTGGCCTCATGGATTCTCATCCATCCTGCCTCAGCCTCCCAAATGCTGGGCTTACACGTGTACCCATCATGCCAGGTTTAGAAAGGGAGCTTTTGGAAAGAAATGGAAAGGATATCATGAGTTCTGTTTTAAAAGTGTTAAAATCAGCTGATCAGCAGAGATCTACATGTAACTTTCAGGCATCAATGGAAAAACACAAGAGGTCAGCACTGGAGGGTATAGTTTAGAAGTGCAGTGTTAACTCCCTGCAGGGAGTATGAACACATGGGGTAGTTACTTAGGCGACAGAACTGTCACTATAGACTTCAATTTCAGATGAGTTTGATTTGGACAGTTAAGCTGTGCCATCAACACATACTCTTTACATGCAGATGTTTAATTATATTTCTACTAAGTACACCTTCAAGCACAGGATATTTGAACAGACTTCTATCTGCTTTCCTGATGTACCATCTGTGGTACTTTAATAACATGGGAAGGAATTGAAGCCATTCTATACAGTTGGCTAGTTATCTAATGACATTCATATTTTCCTTTTTTAGAGTTATCATCACCATGTTGGTGACCTGTTCAGTTTGCTGCTATCTCTTGTAAGTATAATAACTCTTGTAAGTATTTTTGTCTAAAAATACTAAGCAGTTTTTTGCTATGTGCTGTTTATACTTGTCTCGTTGAAGCACACATTTCCATTTAACTTAAAAGTTATCTTTTAAGGGTCGGAGAGATAGCTCAGTGAACTAAGTGCCAGCTTAAGCAAGTGCAGGGACTGGGGTTTATCCTAAGCACCACACGCTGCACTGCACCCACCCCTGGGTGTGGTGAGCTGGCCAGGGAGTACACCTGTAATCCTACCACTGGAGAGGCTGAAATCAGGAGGATCACTATGAGTCCAAGCTGTGTAGTGAGACCCTGTACCAAATACATTTTTTAAAAAGTTACCTTTTAGAATTTCTCCTCAGAGATTAGAATGGGTGATTTTTATTTCCTTAAAGACAGCTTTCTAACTTTTTGGAAAGTTTAGTGACATGAAAAAGACTGGTGTTGGCCCAAGTATTATTTAGTGCCCACTTGAGATAGGAAGCAGCAGTTATCATCTGTTCTGCGATGAAAGGCTCCGTGTGACCCTAAATGTGAGAATGTCCAGTATCCTTGGGCTTTTGTACTGAGGTGTTTGGAGAGAGTTTATGGAGGTGAGCCCAAATCCCCTTGTCAAGAGTTCCTACCATGAATTTTGGCTATCTGGCCAGTAATTCATTCACTTGTTAAATTGAACTTTAGCCAGGTGTGATGGGGCATACTTGTAGTCCCAGCACGTAGGAGGCTCAGACAGAAAAATGCTGCATAGTGGAGGCCAGCCTGGGCCTTCTTAGTGAGCTTAAGACCAGCCTGGGCTACATAGTAAGACCTTATTCCCCCCAAAATTAAAAATGAATAAATGTAACTTTAAGGTGTCTTGTTTTTGTAGTATTAGAGATTTGAGTCAGTGAGCTAAACTGAGCTACATCCCCAGCCCCATCCCTTTTTTAAGTCAGGCTTTTCTGAATGTACTAAATTGCCTAGACCAGAGTCATAGTCTTCATTACTTAGCCTCCCATACTACTAGAGTTATAGATGTACACCATCATACCTGATGAAAACTTTGGGATTTTAAAGCTGAATTAAAATACATTATAATCAGGGTACTGTGGTGCATGCCTGTAATCTTAGCACCCAGGAGGCTGAAGCAGGAGAAATGCAGCAAGCTTCAAGCCAGTATGGGCCACATAGTGAATTCAAGGTCAGCCCAAATTACATAGTGAGATCCGATCTCAAAAAATAAAATAAAAATTTATTTTTTTTCTGGTTAGAATGATGAAAGAGGCTTTTTTCAGGTGATAGCTTAGTCTTCAGAGTGAAAGTTTGACAATATATGGCCGGAATTCTTTCTCTAGTTGTGTTCAACTCTGAAGAGTAAATGAGAGCAAATTTATGTATCAGTAAAAATTCCACTGCTGGCAGTACAATGCCTGCCTGGCAAGTATGAGGTCCTAAGTTCGATTCCTGATACAAAATAAAAATTCTTTCATTTTAATGAGAACGAGGGAACATCACCTTATCCTACTGAATCTCCTTTTGTTTTTTATTTTATTTTTTTTGTCTTTTTGAGACAGGGTCTCACTGTGCAGTTCAGGCTGGCCTTAAGCTCACTTTGTAGCTCAGGCTGGTCTCGAACTCACAACCATCCTCCTGCCTCAGCCTCCCAAGTGCTGAGATTACAGGCCTGCGCCACCATTCCCAGCTGGGCTGAATCTTCTTTTGAAGTCTGGGCAAGGGAGCCTTTATCAACATGAGTTCCAATGAGTGGTCCTGTGGTTGAAAAGGCCTTTGTTTTTCTTGCTTTGAAGATTCCTGCAGTGTGAGGATTACGCTGATGGAGCTATCTTTTACTTGATCTTAGTTAAAAGGCCAAGAATCAGTTGTTGGTGATATCTTAGAAAAGAGAAAATTATTGCACAGAAGAGTGACTTAAGAGTAAAGTAAAATGGGAGAAACATATTTTGTAACTTTCTGGTTTTCCATCATCTTTGATATGTGGTTGATTTTCGTAATAGTCTCTGTAAAAGAGCAAAACCTCTGCAACCAGTCTCATGTTTCTTATTTGTAGCTGTTGTTGTTTCTCTTTTTGCTTTATGTAGTTTTTGAAGATCTTTCTACATAGTACAAACTTGAGTACTGAGGTTTCAGGCAGGCACCACTGTGCCCAAATACATTTTTTAAAAAGTTATTCATTTTCCTTTACATGTGTAAAATGAATAATTGGACTTGGTTGGAAATTATTTCTCTTTGAGTCCTCGTGACTCAGTTGAGAACCATCCGTGAGCCCTGTCTCCTTCCATCTAGACACAAGTTCATGTCCACACGTGGCTCCAAGTGCTGATGAGTGTTGACTGTGGATTGGTTGGTCAGTGATGTATAGGTTAAGGTAGTTGTCTTTGTCACTTTTTTCCTCATTGCCAAGAAAATACCTGACACCCAGGGTCAAAGGGGGGGAAGGTTTAGTTAGCACATGGATTGCAGAGGTTTCAGTCCAGAATCTGCTGGCTCCTCTGGCATTGCAGAGGAGAAGCAATTTTTGGTGAGCAGGGACAAAAAGTAAGCAACAATTGAGCAACCTTAGCCCTCTTTCTGTCCTTTATATTTTATTAAGGGTGGGCAGCACTCACACCCTTAATCCTGGCATTGTTAATCCAATCATTACATTGTGAATCAGTCCCAGCATCTCTATAGATCTATCCACCTGAAAAGCCTCTTGTGACTATATGAGAATGGGGGATGTGGGGGAGGGGGATAGATACAAGCCAAAGCAGCAATTTATAGTGTTCTTACATTAAAGCTTCTGGAGACCATTTTAGGAGGAGATTAGCTGGGTAGTGTCAGTTTTATGAAACCACTTTTCTCTTTTGTTTCCTTGAAACTTGATAAAATATATCCTATTTAGTAGGATATCTGCCTAAAAAGTATGTATCTAACTCAAAAGAACAATTATCTATTGGGTATGTTAGTATGTTTCTTGAAAATATTTATCAGATAATTCTTTTTTTTTTTAATGGAACCGAGAATTGAACTCAGGCCCTGGCACTTGCCAGGAAAGTACTTACTCTACTAAGCCATCTCACTGGCCCCAAAACTGTCTTTCTTAAACAAAGTCTTGTTTTGAAATAACATTCATGGCCTTTTAAACTGCCTTCTGTTTATGGCTGTTTCTTTCCATGCTAGTTTGTTCTGGTTTAAGGTTGGATTCCAAGGGCCAGAACTTGTTTGAGCTCTGAGTAAGTTAGGCTGTCTGCCAAGTAACCTCACTGCTATTAATACGTCAGCACAGAAAAGTCTTATTAATGTTTTCCTTTTGTAGGCACAAAATCACTTTTGTCTGTTCACTATACAATCTTGTAAGTTACTCTCCTTTACTTTCTCTTGGTCCTAGAGTCAGTCAGTCTGTCTGTGTCTGTCTGTCCATGTGTGTCTCTGCATGTCTTTCTGTTTCTTCCTTTCTTTCCTAGTGCTTGGAGCACACCTCTACCAGCCCCTTAGGTTAATTTTTAATGTCAAATTATGTTTTAGCTTATGTACAACTCAACAAAACTCAATTTTTAAAAAAATTTTTTTTTACAAACTCACATTTTAAGGGGAAGTTAGAAATTCAGTATTGTAGTGTGAATATACAGTTGCTTCTTGGAAAATGTGCTCTATCTTTAGCACTTGACTCATTGTAGTCTTATCAGCAGAGTGATATGGAAAAATGAATATTGACTAGTAGTCAGGACACCTGAGCTCTTCTAGGCTGAATAGTACATGGTTTAGTTACATTGCAGGTAGGTTACTTTGGGTTTTTTTGTTTGTTTGTTTTTGTTTTTATATTTTAGGGAATGGTCTACAGAGTGTTCAGGATTTCTTTTTCTTTTCTTTTTTTTTTTTTTTTTTTTTTTTTTTTGAGACAGGGTCTCACTATGCAGTTCAGGCTGGCCTTAAACTCACTTTGTAGCTCAGGCTGGTCTCTCCAACTCACAACAATCCTCCTGCCTCAGCCTCCCAAGTGCTGGGATTACAGGCACATGCTGCCACGCCCAGTCTCAATTGCTGTCTTAGTGCAGGAAGCAGGGCACAGCAGGCCCAGGGATCAAACCCCTGGCCCATGTGCCTACTTGCAGGGACTTTAATCTGCTGAGCTATTTGGCCGGCCCTTAGGTAGGGTACTAGGTTTGGTTTATTTGTTGTTTTTTCGAGGCAAATTCTTACTATATAGTTTGGGCTGATTTTGAGCTGACTATGTATCCTGGGCTGGCCTTGAACTTGAAACAAACCAATCTAGCTCAGCATCTTGAGTTCTAGGATTGCAGATGTGTTCCACCATGGTTGGGTTGTTTTGCCAGTTGTAAAAAAGATGCTGAATGTAGAAACAGGACATTTAAAATGTAAAGTAGTGCCAGTTATGGTGGTGCACACTTGCAATCCCGATACTTGGGAGGCTAAGGTAGAAGTATCTCTTGAGTTTGAGGTCATCCTGTGCTACATATTAAATTCAAAGTCAGCCTGAACTACATAGTGAGACCTTGTCTCAAAAATAACATGTGTGTGTGTGTACGCGCGCATGCACACGTATATGTAAAGTCATATTACTTTGGTTTATTGTATATATTTCATATATTATTTTAATTTGAAAAAAAAATTGTTACCTGTAAGTACAGTTTGCTTATAGAGCCATGGAGTGTGTATTTTGTTGAGCTTTGTTAGAGTTCATTGCCTGGATGTGTGTTATATATCGTCTACTGTGAACTGGGCATTGGATATGAGTAGTGAATGAATGGAACCCATAACCCCTCTGATCTCTTTAACAAACAGAAGCTGACAGTGAGTTAGTCAGAAGCTCCTCACCACCCATTCATTCAGTTCTCCAGCCTTTCAGTCACACAAGTGCCTGTTCAATTGTGACCCCAACGGATTTCCCCTCATCTTTCCGTGTGGTGTTACTCAACACAGCAGTTATAAGGAACTGTATGGCCCACAGGAATTTATAGGTCTGCAGCTGAACCCTGCCACCTTTCCTGGTCTTTCTGAGTCTTGGTTCTAGAGCCACAATCACCTCCCAGGGCCTAGCGTGATCTACTTCAGTTTCCAGTCAAGTAGCTACAAACTGGTCAGTTTCAGGAATATTCTTTCTTCTGTCTGTCTGAGGTACTGGCAAGAACTTCACACATGCTGGGCAAGCGCCCTACCCCAGAGTGACGTCCCTCAATCCCTTCCCCCTTTTCAGTTCTAGGGATTGAACCCAAGCCATTTGCACTGAGCTACATCTCCAGCCCTCTTATATTTTATTTCAAGTCAGGGTTATGTTAAGTTGCTCAGTTTGGCCTCAAACTTTCAATCTTCCAGCCTCATCCTCCTGAGTAGCTAGGCTCTTATGCTACCATGCCTGCCTGTAGCATGTACTTCTGTTATTTAACTTTTTTTTTTTTTTTTTTTTGTCTTTTTTGAGACAGGGTCTCACTATGCAGTTCAGGCTGGCCTTAAGCTCACTTTGTAGCTCAGGCTGGTCTCTCCAACTCACAACAATCCTCCTGCCTCAGCCTCCCGAGTGCTGGGATTACAGGCCTGCGCCACCACGCCCGGCTGTTATTTAACTTTTTAAAGTTAAATTTAACTCTTTAATTTTTTAGAGACAAAAATCTCTGGCCTTGAACCTCTGGGCTTAAAAATGATCATTCTGTCCCACCCTCCCAAGTATCTAGGGCTACAGGTATGCAACCCTTCTGCCTGACATTTGTTTATTTTGAACTTTTTAAACTTACTATAGGTATATGTTACAGTTTGACTGTAATACACCTTTAGAAGTTATCATTCATCCATAATCTTGTTTCATCCCCAGACTTTCTCCCCTCTACTATGTTGAAGCAAAGCTAGTTCATTTGTAAACATTTTGATGATCACTATTTTCGAATTACTGTGTAAAAAAAAAATTCCTTTGTATCACCAACTATCATATCATATTTTAAATTTCCTACTCATTTCATTATTAACAGTTTGCTTGACTGAAGAGTCATGTAGACTTCACAGGTTGTAGTCAGAAGAGGTGTCTCTTTAATATCTGTTTATAGATTTCTTCTCTGTATCTTGTTCTGTTTTTTCCCCTGGGTTTTGTTTGTCTTATGTGATGTGGTTTGGTTTTGGTGCTGGTGATTGAGCCAGGGCCTTGCACACATTAAGCACAAATTCTGCCACTGAGCTACAATCCCAGTGCCTAGGAATTTTAATAAAAACACGGGGTTGTTTGCCGTCTCATTTTCTGAAGACTAGTCCTTGCTAATTATATATTCTTGATATTGTTTAAGAGGCTGTGCTGTATTTTCTCTTAAATGGCAGACATATCTAAAGGCTAGCTCAGACGCGTGTCAGTGTTTTGGCAAGTCTGCATCATAGGTGGTGTAGAGTACTCTCATCAGGAAGTACGTACAGTCTTCTCTCTTGGTGTCATTGGCAGACACTGATGATGCTGTTTCTATAATTTCTTGATCATTCATTAGGTAGAATACATTTCTAAATAGAGATTTACATTATCAACTGTTTAGTATATGAGTCCCTTTCACCCAGCTATGGCATGGGTTTTAATGTGTGCAAGGCTCTGGCTCAATCACCAGCACCAAAACCAAACCATATCACATAAGACAAACAAAACCCAGGGAAAAAAACAATCCAAATAACTGAAAAACAGTTCATAAAAGGCAGATGGAATGCATATGCCTGAGTCCCTTTCACCCAGCTATGGCATGGGTTTTATTTGGCCTTCCATTAGCTTGTTTATCTTTATCCCTAACTCAGAATTTCCTTCAGAACAGAAAAACATTTTGTAGAAGCAGGAAGTCTGTGTCTCTGTAGGTAAGTAATTTTTTTGTATCTCTCCTACCTGATTTTTTTTTTTTTTTGGCAGAACCAGGGATTGAACTCAGGCCCTTGTGCTTGCCAGGCAAGCACTTATTCTACTGAGCTTTCTCCCCGGCCTTGTCCTACCTGATTGTTGATGACTACTAATAAAAGAAAATACATGACATAAGTAATGGGAAAGAGTATGTAACAAATTCGTTCCTGAGATGTTAGGCCTCCTTGATCCTTTTAAAAACTCTTACCCAGGGCCAGGGAGAGGGCTCAGTAGAATAAGCGCTTGCCTGGCAAGCGCAAAGCCCAGAATTCAATCCCTGGTTCCTCAAAAAATAATAAATAAATAAATAAATAAAAACTCTTACACAGATAGCCAGAGGAAGCTGTCAGCTTTTAAGTCATTTGTTTGTTCTTTCATTGAGTTCTTTTTTTTTTTGTCTTTTTGAGACAGGGTCTCACTATGCAGTTCAGGCTGACCTTGAGCTCACTTTGTAGCTCAGGCTGGTCTCGAACTCACAACAATCCTCCTGCCTCAGCCTCCTGAGTGCTGGGATTACAGGCATGCGCCACCATGCCCAGCGGGTTTTTCATTGAGTTCTTATCAGCTTATCACATATTTATTTATTTATTATTATTATAATTTTTTTTATTTTTGCAGAATCGGGGATTGAACTCAGGCCCTTGTGCTTACTAGGGAAGCACTTATTCCACTGAGCCATCTCCCCAGTCCCATCTTATCACATATATATTAATTTTGTTTTGTTTTGTTTTGTTATTTTAAGATAGAGTCTTAGCAATGTCGTTCAGGCTTAGCGAACTATATAGCTTTGGTTAGCCTTGGACTCATAGCACATCTCCTACCTCAGCCTCCCAAGTACTGGGATTACAGGGGTTTACCACCACACCTGGCTTATCTCTTGTTTATTGTCCTTTCTCTTATAGCTTATTATCTATTTTTATATAAGGATTTGTTCAATTACAATTTTGTAGAGCTGTATAAGGTTTTTTTAGATAACAGCTATATTGAGCTTCAAGTTGTATAATGTATAATTTGCAAACTCAAAGTGTACAATTCTGTGTATTTTGCTATATTAATGGAGTTGTACAGCCATCAGTTTAGATTATTTTTATTGTATTTGAACAAAACACTACCTACTAGCTATCATCTGCCAAACCTCAACTCTAAATCTAGGCAACCACTGAACCACTGAGCTAAAATCTTTGGAAATTTTTAAAAAATTGAATATAAACCTTGCTCATAGGAACAATGAAGACTTTAACATATCCAAAGAAATGGAAATTCTTCAAAGTGAACTCTCATACCGTGTTGGAGTGAAACTAGAAACCAGTAGCAGAAACTTAAGACTACAGTAACTTTTCTTTCTCTTTTTTTCCTATTAACTTTTATTTTATACTTTATTGATACATTAACTTTTTCATGCAAGGAAAATCAGGTTCAAGCTTATGTGTCTTCTTCACTTAACAGCACAGTCTCAAGGTGCATCCCTTTTCCTACAAATGCCTCAGGTCTGTCTTTATAGCAGAGTGTGTCAGTTCTTGAATATATAATGGACAAGAAGACCTCTGTTTTGGTGATCAAGTGAGGGCACTCAAATCAGCACATAAATAAAACAGCAGTAATGTTGATCTTAGTTTGTATAGCAAAGTAATTCTTAGTTTGACAGGGGGCTTTAAAGGGCCAGACAAGGTGCTATGACAGAGACTAGTGCAGGCGCAGGAAAGGAGAATAGAGGTAGAATCGGCCATGGAGGGAACTAATAGGCCCTATCTTCTACAAACTCAAAAGACTGAGGTATAGGTAGAGTTTGGGTTGTTTATCCAGGACAGCCCAGTGTTGCTGGACTTAATGAGGATGAGGAGTGATAGGTTTAAGATTTAGGTCAAGCCCAGCAAGGTAGGTTTTCTACCAAGGAATAGTAGATCTTTTTAGATTTTTAGTAAAGAAGTGTTTGGAGGATGACTGCTCTGGCTGCTCTGTGGAGAATGGAATATTGGCAGAAAGAGTAGAAGTGAGGACACCTGTCCAGAGATTGTATTCACACAGGTGAGAGATCCTTGTTGTTTGGCCTGAGGTAATGGTGGTTTCGATGAAGGGAAATGCACAGATTCCAGAGCTCCTTTAGGGGTCAGAGTGTTTCGTTCTTTGGATGGATTGATGTAGTAGATACCAGAGATGATTCCCAATTTCCTGGGAACATTTACTGAGATGGTTTATTCTTTGGACAGGATGAGGTTTGTTTTCTTTTCTTTTCTTTTTCTTTTTTTTTTTTTTTGACAGAATGAGTTTTGAGACAAAAATTTTATTGGGCCATATTAAGATCTGACAGCCTGTAAAATTTCTAGGAACTGCTATATATGTGAAATAGAATAGGAGGTGAAATATTTGAGGCCATGAGAATATAGGTCAGTTTTGGTGAACCTAGAGTACACATGCCACATTGTTTGTATCATTGAAAGCTCTATAGAGTTTGCCATGACTGGCACAGGTAATTAGCTTAATGCAGTGTTTCTCTGCTAGACTGCTGCTGGTGTCCTCTAGGCAGGGGTCAGGAATGCTCCTGAACAGTATACATATAGCACTCTGGAGGCTGAGGCAGGATGATCACCATGTGTTGGAGGCCAGCCCTGGGCTACACAGGGAATTCAAGGCCACCTGGAACTACCCAGGGAGATCCTGTTTCAGGCAGGTACTATGCCATTCAGTTATATTCCTGACCCTGGACCCTGTTTTTAAAAAAATCCTAAAACATCATACCTGGTACAGGATAACCTGGCCTTCCCCTCAGGGAAGTAGGAGCCCAAAAGATCTGTAGTGATGAGGTTAAGAACCTCTGACCTAGAAGAAGGGAAAAAGAGACTGAAACAAAAGTCACAGCTAAGGATCATGAACATTTAGGTGTGCTACAGCACTTCTTCCCCAGCATCTATGCCTTCACTCTCCAAATTTATGCTTATTCAAGGTCACTGCAGTCTAAAAATGTTAGTAAGTGGTGTTGATTCTTTCTGGAAAAATCACATTCACGTAACTTTTATTACAGTAAATTATTATTCTAATATATGCTTATTGCCTAATTTATGAATTTATGTATCTGATGAATTTTATATATAAAGCACATATATGAAATACATGAGCAATTGGCTATCTCTGCTTGAGTGAGTTGGTGAGGGCTTCTGTTAAGCTAGAAGTAGTGGAAAGTCCCTAAAGAGGAGGTATGTGACTGAGTGGCATGACCTTGAGCAGGAGCTACAGAGAACACAGTTGAAGGGCTTGGAAAAGGAGAGTGGGAAGTTGAACCATAGTGAGACTAGCAGAGCAGTCTAGAGATGCGTGTTTTGGCTCCAGTCTAGAGGTCTCATGCTAATTAAATATGCACTCTACCACGGACCTGCACCCTGAGCCCCAGGGGATGAGGTCTGACTCATCATTATTAAGATGGTCTTGGAGGTTTCAAATCCTGGCTGAACTGAGGTGAACAAAAAGAGGAAACTTTTTGGACTTAGTTCATAAATCCCTGTTGTAGGCTTGACCTGCAGGCTTCTCACAATGCCTTTGCACTGAAGAGGATCAGGGCTCTTAGGGACAACTGCTTCCGAAAGCTTGAGGCACTAAATGCAGAAATTGTACTTTGTTTTTGTTTTGTTTTGTCTTCCCAATACAGATGTCTAGTTGTTGCTGCACCTTTTTTTGGTGGGGGAGGTGATGTTGAATTCAAGACCTTGTACAATTTAAGCATGCAGTATACCACTGAACTAAAGCCACAACTCCTATACTAGTTTTTTTTTTTTTTTTTAAAGTTTTGTTTTTTGAGACAGAATCTCATTATGTAGCCCAGGTTGACCTTGCATTTGCAGCAGTCTTCCTGCTTTAGCCTCCCAAGTTCTGGCATTGTAATTGTGTGTTGCCACACCTATACCAGTTTTTGAAAAGACTTCCTTGCTCCATTAGTTTTGGCATTTTCATTCAAATTAATTTGACTGTATTCATATGAGTTTAATTTTGACTTGTCCCTTCTGTTCACTGATCTATTTGCTTAGACTTAACGCCAATACAATGCTGTCTTGAATATGACAGTTTTATGTTAAAATCAAGAAATAAATCTGTCATCTTCCCACTTTAGGATTGTTTTGGCTATTGTAAAATAGCCATATTTTGAATCAGTTGATCAGTTTCTATTAAAAAGCCTTTTGGGATGTTTGGTTTGTTTTGTTTGTGGTACTGGGGATTGAATCTAGGACCTTTGTACTAGCTAAGTCCCTAGCTTTCTTGTTTTTCTTTTATCTTTTTTCTGGAGGTACCAGGATTAAACTCAGGACCTTGCACGTGTGCCAGGCAAGCACTTACTCCACTGAGCTGTCTCCCCAGCCCCCTCCATTTTTTTCTTTAGAGACAAAGTCTAACTAAATTGCTGACTTGCCCAGTCTGGGCTCAAACTGGACAAGCCCCTTGCTTCAACTTCTCGAAGTGCTGGATTACAGCTGTGCACCACCAAACCTGGGACAGCCTATTGTGATTTCAGCTGGAATTGTACTGGTCAATTTGGAAAGAGCTAACATCTTAATAATCTTAGTTTTCTAATCATATAATGTCCCTCCATTTATTTAGTTTTTCTTTTGTTTCTCTTAGGAATATTTTATAATTTGGGGGATGGAGATCTTGCATATATTTTGTTAAACATTATTATATATTATAATTTTTGATTCTATTTAAATGAAATAGTTACATATTATCATTAATCTTTTCAGAGAATCAAAGTTTTAGCTTTGTTATTTTTTAGGGTTTTTTTCTTGTTTCAGTGACATCTTCCTCGTTTCTTTGTCTTTGTCTTTGATTTGCTTTTTTTCTAATGTAGACATTTAATGCAATAAAATTTCCACTAAGTACTACTTTAACTGCATCCCGAAATGTTTATATATTATATTTTTGTTTTATTCAGTTTGGCATATTAATTTTTCTTGCATTTTCTTTAAACAATTGGTCATTTGAAATTGTGGCATTTAATTTCTAGATACTTAGTACTGTTCTTTTGTTAATTTTTTATTTATGTATTTGGTACAGGATTTCACTGTGGAGCTCTGACTCGTTTTCAGCCCTCCACAGTGCTGGGATTATAGGTGTGTGCCACATACCTGGCTGGTCTCAGTGGCCAGCCCAGCATGCCAGGGTTGAGGCCAGCGCAGCTTGTGGTGCTCACAGTTGAACCTTGGTCCCCGTCCCTGCACTTGCCTAGCAGGTGCTTAGTCCACTGAGCTATCTTACCTGCTCTTTAATATTGTTCTAAATATATTATTTTTCCTTTAATTCTCTGGAGTCAAAAGATGTGCTATGTTCGATTTCAGCCTTTTGAAACTGGAGTTTACAATGACAGTATATGATACTTAGCAACATTCCATGTGTACTTGAAAAGCATGTAGTCTTCAGTTGCTGGTAGCAGTATTCTATAAATGTTAGGGCAGGGTTGTTCAAGTCTTCTGTACTTTTACTGTTTTGTTTTTGTCTATTTTAAAAGGATACTAAATATCACCAGCAAAGTATGTGGTTGTAGACTTATTTATTTATTTATTTGTATTTTAGGGAAGGGTCTGCATTGTGTTCAGGGTCTCACTACTAGATTGGACTCGTAGTGATCTGCCTGTTTACGGGGATTGCAGGTGTATACCACCATGCCCAGTCTCAGGTGCCATCTCAGCATGCCCCGGGGGCAGGGCCGGCACAGCAGGCCTGCTTGTTTCTTCTTTTAGTTCTTCCTACTTTTGCTTTATATATTTTAAAGCAGGGTTACCAGGAGCATACACAGTTAAGATTGTCTGTCATTGTCAAATATCCTTTCTCTGATTATGTGCTTTGGCTTGACTTTCACTTGATCTGATGTTAATCATACTACTGCTGGGCATGCTGGCACAGTTGGACTGAGAGGCAATAAATTCATAAACAATGCACATACTCCATTTGTGTTTTGGCAGGTAGAGCCCTGTCCATTTTAAGAACGTACATGATTAGGTTAGGTCCACTGAGGATTGTCTGCCTCTGGCAGGGCTTGTGTTACAGCATGACACAGGTTAATCACAGGATTCAGGGGTTTATGTGGGTGTGTGCCAGGGGTTTATGTGGGTGTGTATCTTAGTGGGGTAGGAACTTGGGGAGAATACTTTAGAAATCTGCCTCAAAGAGTACATAAGTGTGGGAGGAGATAGAATGACTCACTGCTATGGGAGAAACTCCTTTGTAAAGTAAATAGCGTTTTCTTTATTGCATGGCTTGAATACATTTTTAACTGTCTCACAGAAGAAGAAAAGAATAATGTTTGTTGAACATGTATTTGTCAGCTACTGCTCAGGGCACTTACATAATTTCTTTCATGCTTAACACATTGAGGTAAGGCTCATCTTCCTTTTACAAGGGGGGAAGTGATCTTAGGATAGTAAATTCACGTTTTTTTGGGTTTTCTTTGTGGAACCAGGGATTGAAGTCAGGCCCTTGCGCTTGCCCGGCAAGTGCTTATTCTACTGAGCTATCTCCCTGGCCCTTGTAAGTTCACTTGTGTGGGGCTATTCTACTAATATATGGTATATCAGAATTAAAATCCAAGCCTAATACCACATCCTGTGTTT
This sequence comes from Ctenomys sociabilis, assembly GCA_004027165.1. Classification (NCBI taxonomy): domain Eukaryota; kingdom Metazoa; phylum Chordata; class Mammalia; order Rodentia; family Ctenomyidae; genus Ctenomys; species Ctenomys sociabilis. Next base: position 29,740 of record PVKA01008806.1, read on the forward strand.
TCTAATAGCATCTAGTACATGGCTGTCCTTGTGTTTGTGCCATTAGAATGGATGGTAGGATTTTACATTGGTCAAAGTGGCACATGCCTGTAATCCCAGCACTCAGGGAAGGCTGAGGCAAGTTCAAGGGCAGCATAGGCTCCAAAGGCTACCCTGTCTCAAAAAATAAAAATGAATAAATGATAGTAGGATTTTACAGAGGTCCCTTAGTGGAACCAGAGGGTACACCTGTATTTCTGCTGTTTGATAGGGAGCCCTCTGGCAGAGGTCTCTCCTTTCATGGCTCTAGCTGAGGAGACAGGCCATCACAAGAGCAATCCTAGCCTGACTTCCCCATTCCAGAAGGGAGGCTGAGACTGCTCCATCTGTGCTTTGTTCCTTGTTCTTAGATCTCACTGTGTAACAAAAGAACAACGCAGAATTTAAGAGAGCGAGGCAGTGCTTTTTCCAGCAGTGAGGGTATGTTTTATGTTTGGAGAATTCTGGTAACCAAGAGCTGAGCCTGTGATCAGTGTCCAGGGAGTGTCTGTAAAATGAAAGTGCCTGGGCATATCTCTGCCAGAGCACACTCTGCTACCCTGTTGGTTTGCCATCAACCCACTCTGTGTCCTTAGAGCCTGGCATGGAACTTGGCCCTGGTACATGATTGTGGAATTAATGAGGCTCCCCTAGGCTGCTTATTGATTTTATCCTTAATACTCTATTGAAACAGTTTGATACAATGGGACTTAGGAGTCCTAGGGCTTCCCCTTCCAATGCCATCATGAGTTGCTGTGGGTTATTAAGTTCTCTGGGACTTAGTTTCCTCATCTTTAAAATGTAGAAGGTATTTTAAATGCAGGACTGGGTCCATCCCAGCTCTGTAGTTGTATGAAATATGCTTCTGTGCTATAGCTGCCTCTGTGCTTTGAAGCATCTAAATGGATGGGTATTTGGTTGGTCTTCAGGTTATAAAGACATGTGGAACCGTTTGGGCAGATAGAAAGGGTACATTTGGTTCCTTTTCTTTTATACATGAAGTAATAGATTCATTGGAATATGATCTCTTTCTCCACCCACTTCCATCAGTTCACAGTGGAATTTTTTCTCCTTCCAATGCTCTGCATGTTTATTGGCTTTAGAGGGAAATTTTTAAATCAGGATGTAGTCAGAAGGGCAGGCACAGGACTCAGCTGACTAGAGAGAAAAAATTCTTTTATGAAATTTCAAATGAACTAGTCTGGACTTGTTTCCCAAGAAATTTTTTAAAAACTGATTTGTTGAGGTTTTATTTAAGTGGAGTTTTTTTTTCTCTCTCTCTCTTATTCTAGACTTGAAATATTATAAATAATGTATCTACTCAGGAGGAGCAACATAGTGAGACCCTGTCTTGGAAGGAAGGAAGGAAGGAAGCAAACAGGAAGGGGAAGGAGAAGGAAAAGAAAGGAAAGGAAAGCTGGATCTCAAAAGTATATAAACTAAATTCAAAACTTTTCAAAAAATTGTGATCTGAGCAAGGGAAGTGGTCTTATTCTTGCTTCTATAGGTATTAAAGATATGTGATAGACTTCATTAATATTCAGCAGATAGAATCTTACTTCCTTAACTCTCAAACAGGTTAGATTTAGCTATATTCACACCTTCTGAAATTTTTTTTTTTTTAATTTTGGCAGAACTGAGGATTGAACTCAGGCCCTTGCACTGCCAGGGAAGTGCTTATTCCACTGAGCTATCTCCCTGGCCCGAAGAAAAGTTAAACTATCTCAAAAGTTCAGTTTTTATAGCTAGAACATTGATCTGATCTGATCTCTGATCAAGAACTTAATTAGTATTACAACCATAGGCATATCACTTAGCTCCACTCTGCCTCAGTTTCCATAACTGTGTAGTAAGTCTTAATGGAAAGGATACATGTGAAATGCAGCATCAGTGTTTGCAAATGCTCCCCAGATGATTATAATGCACAGCAGAGATAGAGAATGTCCCCTGAAATGCTGGAGATGGTGTTTTTTATTCAGTAGTATGCATGGTGGTGAGAGTTAAAGTTCTACTGTATTTTTTTATTTTGTATTTGTAAGCATTGGCCAGTTATCTCAGTATTTTACAAAATGTGGGCAACCGTTTTTGCAGGCAGCTTGTACTGCCTGCTGGGATTGGGGAATCCTGGGTTTGGGTGGAATTTTCCATGACTTTTCATGCTGCATCATTGTTAGTGTTGCCTGTGGCCGTTGAGCTCTCCAGTGTGTCTGCCTGTGCCATCGTCCTCTTTTCTTTTACATAATGTCAGATGGTTGTTAAACCTCAGCTACAACTTGTGGTATTGTGTTTATTTTAATACCCTAGTTTTAAGAGCAAATTGAGAATCTTACCTGAATTAACTTTTTGTTTATAAAGCGAGTCAGCTTGAGGTATCTGCTTGGCCTGATTTCCTCAGGTGTCATATTTCCTGTCACAAAACTAGCTTTTGTGGCTGGGAAGGGCAGGTATGCATTTTTGTAGGCACTGACTTCTGGTGCTGTGCTGGGTGCCTCTCTAGCCGTCTTTCTACTGTGAACAGGATCAGAGCCAGGTGTGGTGGCGCATGCCTGTAATCCCAGCACTCGGGAGGCTGAGACAGGAGGATTGTTGTGAGTTGAAGACCAGCCTGAGCTGCATAGTGAGACCCTGTCTCAAAAAGACAAAAAAAAAGGATCAGCCTTTTGATCCTGTTGATAGAATTCCAGACGTGACAGCAAATGGAAAAGATACCAACCCTAAGAGGGCCTAGTTAGGTTTGACTAGTTTCCCTGTTGAGGAACTTAAGGTTTTTAAAGTGTAAGAACTCTATAAAGCCATCAGTCTCTTTTTCCTTAGAAAACAGTTGCCTAGATTCCATGCAGGAAGGGTAACATGGGATTATATTACTGTAGTTTGTTCTCCCCACACAGTAGTGAAGATTGGGCTCATCTGTTTACCATACGCCACCTTTTTCCATGAGAGATGCTGTAATGCATTGCTATATTTTGAATATGAGCTGAAATTTGTGTGCATTCGGCTTCTCTCTGCTTCATTTGCTTTATCTCCATCTTAGATAATATTCTCCTGTTTTCTGTCCCTGCTCCCACCTTCCTTCCTTTCTCTGTCTCTGTCTCTGTCTCTCTGTCTCTCTGTCTCTCTCTCTTTCTTTCTGGAATCAGGGATTGGACTCAGGCCCTTGAGCTTGCCAGGGAAGCACTTATTCTACTGAGCCATCTCCCTGGCTCCCCACTTTTGTTTCTTTCATTGTATTTATTGTCAGACATTATATAACCTCTATGAGGATAATGACAGTTCATCTTCTTTATGATACTCCTGGGGCCTGGAACCTAGTAATTGCTCATTAAATATTTCTTTAGTAAATAAAACATGGAAAGACTTGAATAGTTAGACATTAGCATAGTGGTTTTGTTTGTGTGTTTTTCCTTGCTTTTTATTAAATTTTATTGGATGTATGAATTACTACATTGGGTATAAAACAATTTATTCAGAACTGTCTGAACCATGTAAAAATTTTTTAAAGGTAATATTGTTTTTCACTTCTAACCCTGAATAAGATACCATTATATACCATAATTAGCTTATAATATAGAGGAATTCTGTACTTATTATATTTAGATTCTGAAGTAAGCAGTGGAAAAGAAAAATACAATTTTTGTCAGCTCTACTGGCACCCACAAGATATGTTATATATTTTGGTGGCAATGGTGATCACAGAAGGGAAGCATGAGTTTCATAGTTTAAATGGAAGCTATAAGCTGAAATCAGACCTTTTGCTGTACTAGCAGAAATTGATGAGTCGTAAGGGTTGTGGGCCTTAACATTTACATTGTGGATAAAATAAGCCCTATTTTTCCTGAGTCTGGAGGTTGTAATGATGACAAATTGTGATTAGGTGGGGATACTTTGAAGTACAGATAATAAGTACTCAGGAAATCTTGGTTACTCAGAAAGATAATCAGGTAATGAGAGAAAAGGCAGACATACTATGACAGAGCCTCATTTCTGTGTGCCTGTGTCTCAAAACAAAAGTAAGATATGTCCTGGGAAATACTTTATCAGACATGCTCCTCGGTGGAGAGTATTGAGAGTTTGGTTTGAACAAAATAGACTTAAGTTTTGTTAATGCTCTTTCTGTCCTATGTGAAAATGTTTGTGTTTCAACATGATTTCATCATCTTATTCTTATTCTTTTTTTTTCTTTTAGTTGGTTGATTGCAATTCTGGCCCAACTCAACCCTCTGTTTGGACCACAGTTAAAAAATGAAACCATCTGGTATCTGAAGTATCATTGGCCTTGAGGAAAAGGATGTGCCGAGTCATTGAGGTGACTATACACTTGACTTTAATATTAGTATTGTCAGTAAGCTAGAGTTTGCCTGATTTCTCTGAATTGCATGGCCATGTCGATAGAATGCAGGAGCTGGCCCCTAAAAGCAAATGTGTCCTGAAGAGCAGAATATTCAGAATGTAAGCCATTTTCCTTATCTCAGTCTAAGAGATTTATTCATAAGAGGTTTTTCAAGTCAGTGATAACTCTGCTTTTTAAAAGAAATGCAATTTGATTTACAAAGTTAAACTTGCACGCAAGCTTTCAGACACAGATTAGAATAATGACAGTTTGTACTTGGCATTGCAAGATCTATCACCTATAAGAAGTGGCTGACATTTTTTGAAATTAAGAATGTTTCAGAGTGCATTGGAGGAGAGGGCACCTTTTGAAAGTTGGTCTTTCAAAGGACCAGTTGCAGCTTTTATTTACTTCTGAGAATCAGAAATAAGCAGTGGTACAGTAGAGAGGTTTGTTCACTGGGTATAAGGAAACTTGTTGCTTAATTTTCTCCTCTATCCCTGTTATTTTGATTAAGCCACATGCTTAAATAGGTTTAACTTCTTTCCCAAGAACACTTGTTTGGTGGTGCATGAATCACATGCGGCCTCAAACCAAGAGATACACTGTGGCTGTCTCTTGTTTTTCTGATGCTAAGATGCTCACTGGGTAATGACAGTACAGCATGGTCCCTTCAGTTGAAAAATTCTCTTGTCAGCCCTTCATCAGGTGATTTTAAACATGAATGATCATAGTCTGAATTAATCATTTCAGTAGAAATTGTAAAATGGTGAGTTTGCATCTATATTTGATAAACGGAAATATTTCTATGAAGATAAATTTTCCTACATGTACTTGGATTATTTGGTAACCATCAAATACAGATCATATAGGAAAAAGAGAATACAGATTTTTTTTTTTTTGTATTTTAGGAAAGGATCTACAGGGTGTTCAAGGTCTCACAGATGGACTCCTAGTGATCCACCTGTTTACAGCCTCCCAAGAGCTGGGATTACAGGTACATGCCGCCACACCCAGTCTCAATTGTGGCTCAGTATGCCCCCCGGGGCAGGGCTGGCACAGCAGGGGATCACACACTGGGCCCCTGTGCCAAGCTGTTTGGCTAGCCCTAATTTTTTTTTTTTTTTTTTGAGAGAATACAGATTTAATTGTTTTTATTTACAAAGTGAGATCTTGGAATCTTGTTTTTTGGTGACAGGGATCAGCAGGCCCTTGTGCCGTGAGCTATCTCCCAGGCCTATCCAGTAAACTTTTTTTTTTTCCAGTAAACTTTTTAATGGCAGTTAGTTAGATTTATTATTTCTTTTATGTTATTATTCTTTCTTTGGACTCTAGGAGCTTATGTAGACTCTCTTAGACTGTATGTCCTTTAGTTGGTAGCTTTTGTTAGTTTCTGTAGCTTTTGGCAACAGTAAGATATTCCAGGCTCTTGTCATGTGTTTTCTGCCCCAGACTTGGATTTAGCTATTTCTGTAGTTGCTTTCTAAATTTCCTACTAAAAAGATCTCTAGCCAGGTATGATGGCACACATATTCATAAATCCCAGTTTATGAATTGCTCAGAAGGCTGAGGCAGAATTGTGACATAGTGATATTCACTGTAATTTTCAATCATACCATATTTTTTTTAAATCATGAGTTCATATTAGTGTTTTTAATTCATATTTTACCGGGTTTTTACTATTATTTATATTTGTATCTCATTCATATTAGCTAAATGAGAATCTTAACCATAACTTTCATTACACATTAATACATAGAATAATTTTAGTGTAACACCACTATAACTAATAATCATGTTTTGTTAACACATGCTTGTATAGAATGAGTACATTCACTGTGGGGAGTTGCAAAATGCTATTTTCTGAGGTCACTTGAAATAATTTCTTGCTGGTTGGGCATGATGGTTCACACCTGTAATTCTGACACTCAGGAGACTGAGGCAGGAGGATTATCATGAGTTGGAGGCCAATTAGGGTTACACAGTGAGTTCAAGGCCAGCCTGAACTACGATGCCTGAACTATTCTGCCTCAAAAAAAAAAAAAAAAAAAAAATTATTTCTTTATAAGTTATATCACTAATTTAGATATACAGTTAAATTGTTTATTTTTCATTCTTTTGAATATAGATTTTCAAGGTCAAATAAGGTATATTGGAGAAACCTTATCATCTTTAACAAAGATTAAACCAGTACATTCATTTATTCATATATATACCCATACACACTAGTGTCACAAATTATATCATGTATGTGGTTCTGTACCTTATTTTATTCACCAAATTATATATGTTAGAATTGCTTCTTATAAGGGTATAAACATCTTCCTTAAGCCATTGGTATCTTTAACAGCCATTGGTATCTTTTGGGTTGTCTAAGCATACAAGGAAAAACCAACTACAACCCAGACTCAGTTTCTCCTGTTATACTACCACTACCCAGATCACTTCTAATATTACACCAGATCCACAGGATTTCCCAACACATTAAGCCAGCAGGCAGGTCTGGGTCTGTGGCTTCATGTAATGTACTCTGATAGTACCTTTGCTAAGATAGTTTCAGTTCCTACACTGAGGGCTGCCAGTTGTAAGCCCTGGGTTGTTTTGTCTGTATTTTTTTTTGGGGGGGGTATAATATATATATATATATATATATATATATATATATATATATATATTTAATAATAGAGAATTTATAACTATCTATGATACCTCTTTTCCCAGTCCCCTCTTTGGTCCTTCTTCCCCTCATTTATAAAACCTTTGTTCCTGTTTGTTTTCCTTCTGTTGTCTTTTCTCTCCTCCCTTCTTTCTTTTCCTCTTTCTTACCCCCTTTCCTTGTTCTCTTCATTTAGACATTTTCATACCATTTTCCAATATCTGTTATATATTTTGGTCCTTATACTTTTGGTTTCTCACACCAGAGAAACAATGTAGTATTTAAACATGTGTGTCTGATTTATTTCACTTAAGAGTACTTGCCTGCACCTTTGACCAACTTGTGGTGAACCAGGCTGCCCAAAGAGCCTTCCTCATGTTGGATTTGAGTGGCTATAGAACCTTAGGGAACAAATTTACAAAGTCTTTAAAATTTTTTTCTTATTAGTGTATGTTTGCATTACATAATAAATGAATCCATCCTGGGAAATTGGTACATAATGCATATTGCATTTTACTGATTTTTTTTTTTTTTTTTTTCTTTGCGGTACCAGAGATGGAACTCAGGACCTTGCACTTGCCAGGCAGGTGCTTAAGCAGCTGAGCTATATCCCTGGCCCCACATTTTACTGATTTATTATAAAGGATTTTACCAAGGGTACAAGGGACCCAGCATATGTTGGAAAGGGACCACCACCATCTGGAAACTTCCATGTGTTGGGCATCCTGCCAAACCCTGTCCTTTTGGGTTTTATGGATATTTCATTGTTTATCGAATGCTGATAGACAGGTGAGGCAATCTAGCAAGGCCTGTCTGCTTGCAACAGGTTGTTGGCCTCTATGCAGCATTTCTCCCTGCAAAGTGTGGGATAGGACCCCTCTGCAGTGTGGGGGGTCTTGTGAACTACTGACAGACAAGGAGAGGTAAGAGAATTTCTTTCTGGCCAGCTATAAAACAAAAAGAGAAGATTTTAAAGTTTTCTGTGATCCACCTTGGAGCAGAGAAATTTTAGTTTATATAGCCTGCTTTTGGAAGGGAATTTTGAGCCAGTAACTGTGGAGGAAAGCATGCATGTTTATAGTAATAATTTCACAAGTTGTTTCCAGCATTTTACTATTACTAAATATAAGCCATACTGCCATCCTGTGCATATAAGATTTTGTATTTTTGCAGGTCACCCTTGAGGTCGATTCCTTAAAAAAAAAAGAATCTCTAGGTTACACACATACACTATTTTTCTAGAGATTGCTGTACTACTTTTGCATCATTACCAAGCTATTTTGCCAATCTGATAGGTAGTCACTACTCCCCACCCTGTTAGTTTTGAGGTATATTAATATATGTAGGGGCTGGGGAGATGGCTCAGTGGAATAAATGCTTTCCTGGCAAGCACAAGGGCCTGACTTCAATCCCCAGTTCTTGGGGGGGGGGGATATATACATAAATATATGTGTGTGTGTGTGTGTGTGTGTGTGTGTAATTTTTGTTTTTTTTAGACAGGGTCTCACTACATATATGGTCTTGGACTCACTGTGTACCCCAGGCTGGTCTTGAACTTACAGTGATCCTCCCGCTTTATTCTCTCAAGTGTCAGGATTATAAATGTTGACCACCATAACTGTGACATGTATAATTTTTTTAACCTACATTTTTTATTGAATTCTCTTGTTTTTGACCTATAGTGTAATGATTGTCAGGTGAAGTTGTGGAGATCTGAAACTGCAAACTTCATTACTATAGAATCTATTTTTAAATATTTAATTATTTGATACAGGGAGGGTCTCACTATGCAGCTTAGACTCCCAGTGATCCTCCTGTCTCAGCCTCCCCAGTGCTGGGATTATAGACATGTGCTACCATGCCTGGTTTTGGTGGTTGCCATGGCATGCAGTATCAGGGATCAAACCTGGGTCCTTGCACTTGGCAAGCAGGTGCTTAGACTGCCAGGCTATCTCCTCGGCCCCAATCCTATAGAATCTAGTTTCAGCATTTCCATTCACTTCATCTCTCTGAGCTTCCTTTCCTTTCTCTCCAGTAATAGAACTGAGGCATTTGACTGGGTGAATAAATAACATTGATTGGGTGAATCTGACGGGTCCTGTTTTTCAGTTTCATGTCCTGGTTTACCTGATTGACTGGCCTGTTTCTGACATTTGCATGCTAGTCCACGTCACAACTCTGGGATGCTTGAAACCCTGTATTAATGATCATTCCTTAACAAAGAGTAATAGAGCATGTCATACACATAATTACATGGTCTATAACTTTAGAACTTTGAAGTTACATCAGGAGTTCTAGGGTTGTTTGTTTGCTTGTTTCTTTTAATTATTTGATACAGGGTCTCCCTACTCCACTCATGTTTTTGGCCTCCCCATCACTAGGATCACAGGCATACCACCATGCCCAGACTCTGTGGCTAGCTCAGTGTACCCAGGTCGGGGTCAGCGCAGCATGTGGTGCCAGGGATCAAACCCTGGTTCCTGCACATGCCTAAGCAGGCACTTACTCCACTGAACTAGCTACCCGGCTAGTTTTGTGCCAACATGTGCCTACAGTCCCAGCTGCTCTAGATATTAAGGAAGGAGAATCTTTTGAACCTGAGTGTCAAACCAGCCTGGGTAACATAATAAGATCCTGTCTTCAAAAAGGTGAGGGAAGGAGGAAGTTAATCTATGACTAGCATTAAAGCAGACAGAATTCTGAAGATAGTATCTCACTTTACTTTGTGGTAAAATTAAAAGAGTGAATTCTATTTTCCTTTTCAACTTTGAATTTTATGTAACAAGATAATACAGGATACAGGAGTGTAGAAAACATTTAGGTCTGTCCTTTACCTGATAAGGAAAAATAATTCAATTTTGTACATAATTCTTGCACTTTCTTTTGTGCTTTTGTTTGTAGTAGTATTTGAACTCAAGACTTCCTGTACCTGGCTTTACATGATTTAAGAGTCCAAATTTGGGGGCCAGGGAGATGGCTCAGTGGAATAAGCATTTCCCTGGCAAATGCAAGGGTCTGAGTTCAATCCCCATGTCCGCCAAAAAAAAAAAAAAAAAAAGAGTCCAAATTTGGAAAATAAGTATACAGTAGCCATATTCAGTAGAAAAGAATAAGTCTCAGTCATGAAAGCTTCAGAATTTTTTTCTTTCTGGTGCTGGGGATTGAACCCAGGACCTTGCATGTGTAAGCAAGTGTTGTATTACTGAGACCCACCTCCAGCCCAAGAGTAATTTTACGTAGATGAAATTGGACTGGTCTGAATAACACATTATTATATACCTCCCTGATTCCTTGCTACTTTATTCACCTTAATGGTCATGACTTTCTCTCCTGTATTGAAGAACTGAACCTGTATTGAAGTTACTGATGAATCTTGTCCAGCCTCACTCCATCTCCACCTAGCCTCATCTGCTTTTTCTTGATTGCTAAGTGGGGCTTCCCAAGATGGCTGGAGGTGTCTCATTGAGGCTGTTGGCTCTTTTGGTGTGCATCTTTGCTTGTGTGCACTGTTGTACACCTGGGGGCTGTGATGCTATGTGGTACCCCTTGAGATTACAGTTAGCTTCAGGTTCAGTGTCCTGAAAGGTGTTCATGGTTTTTGAGTTTTTTTGTTTTACTTTGCTTTTTGTTTTGGTTTTAGATTTTATTTATTTATTTTTTTTTTTGGTATAGTTTCTCACTGTGCAGCTCACTCATACTGATCCTCCTGCCTCAGCCTCCCCAGTGCTGGGATTTACAGGTGTGTGCCACCACACCTGGTTTTGGTGGCCAGCAGATTGTGCCCAGGGTTCCAGGGCCAGCACAGCATGTGATACCAGGTATTGAACATGGGTCCTTGAGCTTGCCAGGCAGGCAGTTAGACTGCCAAGCTATCTCCCAGCCCTTTGTTTGTTTTAGATTTTGAGATAGGGTATTGCTCTGAGTTGAGGCTGGCCTTGAACTTAACTGTGTAGCCCACACTGGCCTCAAGAACTTTGCTAGTTTACTTTGTTTATAAGATGAAATCACCTTGTTTCCCAGGCCGGTTTAACTCCTGAGCTCAAGTGATACTCCTGCCTCAGCCTCCTTAGTAGCTGGGACTACAGGCACATGTCATAATAGGTAACTTTTGTCCAAAACTTGCTATTACTATATGGCTTATCATAACCCTAAAGGACAGATATTCTGCTTTATTATAAAGCTTAGAATGAGAAAAATAGAGGATATGGCAGTGAGGGTCCTGCTGTGTTGTGTCTCCTGGGCTGTGTAGTACTAAGTAGGGATTTCAAATACTGCAGGCTCAGAAGGAAGGAGTATGTGATAAGGTTGAAATTAAATCATACTTGGGAAAATGTAAATAGTACCAGGTGCTTTGTGGTTAAAAGGGTTTTTTTTTTTTTTTTTTTTTTTTTTCTTTGAGGGTTTTTTGTTTATTTGTTTGGGACAGAGTCTTGTTTTAATTCAGGCTGGCCTTTACCTCACTATATATCCTAGGCTGACTTCAAACTCATGGCGATCCTCCTGCCTCAGCCTCTCAAGTGCTAGAATTACAGGCATATGCTGCCACACCCAGCTTAAAAGCTTTTTTTTTCATTCCGACTTCTCTGGCTGGATATTGTGCTACTATTTCAGAGTCTGCCATTTCTCCATTTCAGATCCTAATGTTACAGTTTGCTCTGTCACTTAGAGTTAGAGCCTGTGGTCAGTCTCTGTGTCTGTCCTTCCTCTGGTTCCTTCCTTCTCCAGGTACCCTAGTTTCTGACCCAGAATGCTGCAGCTCCAATCCCTGACACCAGTCCTCAGCTGGCATCCCTGTGTCCTCAGCTGTCCATCTACAGAGCACCACTCTCTTCCCCTTTCTGAGGCTACCCTTCCGAGACTCATCCCCAAAACTTACTGGGCTTCAGTGGGGTGTGTTTTAATTCAATGTGTCTGATATAAGTGGCTGCTAACTCCTTGGAATGCAAATAAAATAACAAGTACATGGCTTTTGTCAGGATCACTAAAGGTCCCATGAATCACTGAAGATGGAGACATTTAATTTGCAGGCTCCTCCAGCTCACTGCCTCTGCTTCTGGGCCTGCCTTGGTTACCCACGAACCCACTGCTTTCCATCCTTGCTTCTCACTGCCTTCCTCATGACCTGGTGCTTCCAGCCCTCTCATTTCCAGATGTTAACCAAATTAGCTTTGCTTAGCTTCTCCTGCCCCTTCCTGCCCTACTGCATTCATTCGTTTAGAAAGTCCATTGGTCATCTTTACATGAATTTAGCTCTCCAATTTTTGCCCTTCGTTTGGTACATTGCCTTAAAATGGTTTCTCTGTATAACACAGGCTGACCTCAAACTTGTGGCAGTCTTCCTGCCTCAGCTTCCTGAGTGCTGGGATTACAGGAATGCATCATCATACCTGCCTCCTTAAAATTTCAAGTACAAGTGCCTTTAGTTTGCTTACTTATTGTGGCTAAATTCCTGTAAAACTACATTATACACTTCTTCATAGTAAGGAAATTATTTTCCATATTTATCTGAAATGAAAAAATAAAGATAAAAATTAAGCCTAACCTACATGTCCTTTAAGAAATGTACTTGGGTAGAGTGCCTACCTTGCATGTGGGAGGCTCTGAGTTTGATTCCCAACACCACAAAAAAAGAAAAATCTTAGGTGTGGTGGTATTCCAGTTGTGATTCCAGCACTCTAGGAGGTTGAGCCAGGAGGACTGCAAATTCATTCCCTGCTCCAGCAGTTTGGTGACTTAGGGAGATCCTCTCTCAAAAAATAAATAAATAAATAAATAAATAAATAAATAAATAAATAAATAAATAAATAAATAAAAGGGACAGGTTATATAGCTTAGTGTAAAGGCCCAGCATTCAGTTTCCAATGTGGGAGCTGGGGTAGGAGGAGAACAATGACATTCACATATTCCTTCCTAAACTTAGGGTTTCGTGATTTTGTTGTTTTGTGTTTTTATGTATGTTCTTTTTGAGTCAGGGTCTCACTGTGTAGCCCAGGCTGCACTTCATACTGAGCTGTAACACCAGCCTTTTTAAAAAAATAATTTCTGGGGCTGGGGAGATGGCTCAGTGGAATAAGCACTTCCCAGCAAGTACAAGGGTCTGAGTTCAACCCCCGGTTTCGCAAAAAAAAAAAAAAAAAAAGATAATAATAATGATAATAATAATTTCTTTGCAATAACTTACTAAGTTGTCCAGACTGAACTTCTGACTTTCTGCCTCAACTTCCTAAAGCATTGGGATTAAGGCATATGCCACCACAATTGGCTCTGACCTTAATATTTTAAAATTATTGTCAGCTTTGTCTGATAGTAACCTCATTACTGCTTTATTTTGGAAACTGAAAACATGGACCCTTTGATTTGAGTTTTTTCTCACTACCACAGTGAGATGAAGATGTGTTTCCTTCACTTCAAAATCAAACTGTAGCCGGAGAGATAGCTCGATAGAATAAGCCTTGCCTGGTAACCGTGAGGTCCTGAGTTCAATTCCTAGTTCCGCAGAAAGGAAGGAAGGAAGGGAGAGAGGGAGGGAGGGAGGGAGGGAGGGAAGGAAATCAAACTGTAAGACCATGCCATTTAGCATAGTGCTCACTCACATTTATTTCAAGCTGGTTTCATTGACATTGAATGCAGATTATCCCGTTTGTGTGTAAGTTTTCAAAAGTGAAGTCCTGCATTCTTCCTTTGTGATTATTTCTTTGTCAGAAAAGGCCTAAATAGAACTGTATGTAACCTCAAAGCTGAGCAGGAGGATCACCCAGAGTTTGAGGCCAGCTTGGTCTAATCTAAAGGAATAGAGGTTAGATGGAAAGGAGAAAGAAGCGGGGTACAAAAGGAATAGAAAAGAAAAAACAAAAGAGAAAGAAAATGATCTTTAGATGAGAGCAAAAGGTTTATGAGGTTTTCAGACAAGTCATTGTGGTGATTGCCAGCCCTTGACCTGATGTTCTTTTCCTAGTGCATTACAAATTACAGTTTTTCTAAATTACAATCCCCCCTCCCTTTTTCCCTAATCTGCAGTACCTCAAAAAAATTGTCACGGGTCACCTACACTGGTGGTAAGCAGCATTGGGAACAACTCAAAGCATAGCTTGGGACAAGCCAGGGGCCAGTCTTTGAGCTTCACATAGGATCTCTGCTAACCATGTTGCTTTGCCTGAAGGGTAGGGAAGGATATGTGCTGGACACAGCACACTCTCCTTTCCACTACCATGAGCCTTAGTCACCGTCAGACTTCTGCTGCCTGTAACAGGCTATTCACGTGTAAACTGTGACAGCTCAGCAGTGTCCTTGTAATCAGACCTCTTGCCCCATCCCTGCAAAATGCATTCTTTGTTTGGATTTCACATCTATCTATTTTAAAGTATCGGCCTGGTTAATTTTCTTGATGTTTTGTTTTTGCTTGCCTGAAGAAGGTTTGAGGACCAGTTACTAGAATGGTTCTGTTTTGCAGGTCACGAAGAAAATTCCTTCTGGATGCAAAAGCACCTCCAAACCCAGATCGCCTTCTTTGGCCCATTTTGGGCATCAGCTGCCTTAAACAAACTTAAGTTTCCACCACATTTGAAGATCTTTTTCTACAATGCAGTATTTTTTCCTTCATCTTTTTTACACTTTGATGAGAGATGTGCCTTCTTAATCTACGCTGTGCTGCGCTAACTCTACAAAATGAATGTGCACTCTTCTGAGGGAGAAGGTGCTATTCTTCTGAGTCTTGCCTTGGCATCTGAGGGTTTGAAAATATCTCCTGCCAGCTCACAACATAGGAATTGGCAACGTGTTGAAGAACTGCTGCAAGACAAATCAGACTCCAGTGGGGCAGTTAGTGGGAGATTATGCTCAGCAACTGATGTCCCAGCAGATTTACACCAAGCTATATTTTTAGGATGAATTTCTTATATCTGCCATCTTTTGGAATAAATTATTTTTCTGCTTTCCATGGAAATGTGGCTTCAGTGTTTCTAAAGTTCATTTTTATAAGCTCTTCAGTGTAGATAAAGCCTTTTAAAAAATAATTTTGTTAGCTGGACATGGTGGTGTATGCCTGTAATCCCAGCACTTGGGAGGCTGAGGCAGAAGGATTGCTGTGAGTTTGAGGCCAGCCTCAGCTACATAGCTAGTTCAAGGTCAGCCTGAACTGCATAATGAGATCCTGTCTCAAAAAACAAAACAAAAACGATTTTGTTGTCTAAACTTAGGTTGGATGTATAAACCCTGCCTTATAGTTTGAGACACCTGAAGAGATTGGTAAGTACTTTTCTTAATAATTCAGTAATTATTTGAGTGCCTACTGTAGGTGAGGAGGCACCAGAGGAAAAACAGGTTTATATTGGGGTTCTTGCAGGTTCAGGAGCTGACATGCCATGTAGAGAGAAAGATATAGTGAAAGTCACATTTGGCCATTGTTTATGAATGATGGATGCTCACTTGTAACCCCAGCTACTCAGGAGCCTGAGGTGGGAGAATTGCTTGAGACCAGGAGTTCAGTGTTAGTCCAGGCAACATCTCCAGACCCTGTCTCTTAAAAAGTGGTTACAGTGGTGAGCATGTTGAGGATAATTATCCACTGTAGGGACAAGGCAGCACGTGCTGCTCAGATAGAGCTATCACACCCTTGAAACAGGATGAAAGAAACTAGGATGATTAAGAAGCCCAGGTCGGGTTGGTGACTGTATATTAGGAACAAGTATCAGTTCATGAATTTGGTGGCTCTATTTTAAAAAACTAAAAAGTAAAACAAATTTAAGTTTTTGCCATCTCTTAGCTTTTTGATAGCCAGCCAAGAATGGATTTCCTGTTTTGCAGTTTGTACTTTTCTATTCCTCTCAAACTGTGTGAACTCATTACTTTGCTATTCTTAAGACCAAAGAGTTTCAAGTTAAAGCATCTCTCTTGCTTTCATTTCTTTTAATTCTTTACTTTTGTTTTGAACTTAACATTTTCTGAAAGTTGCGCTGGGCTAGGGTGCAAGAGTGGTAGAGCAGTTGCCTAATACGAACAAGGCTCTTGAGTTTGATACCAAGCACTCCTACCAAAAAAATTAAAAATTTAAAAAATACATGTATATATATTTGAAAGCTAGGCAATGTGATATTGTACATTTCCAGCCATGGCTTCTTTAGTTAATTTCACAGAATCCATAAAACATTGAATATTTGAAGTTCTTCAAGGAGCCATAATAGTTTGCATATCTGTTTTGTAAATCTAGGCTTAGACCAGGATTTCCTTGCTTTTTTTAATGTCTGGTCAGAGATAGCCTGGGGAGCAGGATCCATGTTTTCCAGTTTTTATTCTAGAGCACTTTATACTACCAACCTGCCTCACTTTAAGAGTTGCATTGGTACTGTTTCTGAATAAAATTAATTTAAAAAAATTGCATTGGCTGGAAGCCAACACTGGGCCTCAGCTGTCTTCCATCAGAACAACTTACTTGAGCCTTAATCAGGGCTTGCATCTGAGAAGCAATGCTGGGGTTGTTACCAATGTATGAGACGTTGCCACAGTCTTTGAATTCTGACCAGTTGGAGAAACTATGACTCTGATGCCTCAGTTTCACAAAGTCCTGCAGCTCTTTTGCACTGGGGAAAGCCTGAAGCTTTCCTAAGATGGCAGTGTTTGCTGGCCAGGCTGGCCCCAAGTTCCCAAGGTTTGAACCAAACTTCCACCTCAGCATCCTTAGTAGCTGAAGCTTCAGGCAGGTGCTACCATGTTCTCAGCTTTACAGTGCTATTCAAACACTGGTTTTCAACTGAGCATCATAAGGACCTTAGTGTAGCAGCACTTTCCTTTAGTGTGGCATTTGCCTGTCCTGAGTTCAGCACATGGCATTCCCTGACAGAGCCCAAGTTCCATGCAGGAGGCCTGAGCTGTGGTATGCCTTGCAGCAGTGATGGAAGTGGCTTTGGAGGCTTTCTTTGGTGATCAGAATGTGGCACCCTTCCAGTTTAATGGCACAGTTGAAGGTCCAGCTAACAACTCTGCGTGATTCAAGTGCCTGAGTTCTGCCTTGCTCTGTCACTTTGTGCTAATCCATTTATATACTTCTCACTTGTGCTAAGTGAATTAGGTACTGAGAAGCGAAGTGTGTGGTGTTTGTTGCTCATGCGCTGTCTGTTGTGGCCATTTGGTGGGGGTTTCTTCCCACAGACACAAGGAAGAATAGTGTGTTGAGTGCACTCATTCATAACTATGGGAAATGCAGGAACATGGGAGGGCCTAGACTTAACAGTGCTCTCTCTAAGCTCTATTGTGATTTCCTCCTGAAGAGGCTCTGCTGGCCTTGGTATAAAGCAGAAGCCCACTGCTGCTTATAAAGGAGGAAGGAGTTCATTTCTTACCCAATTAGAGAGCAAAGACTTCTCAGAAAGATTGAGTTCAAAGTCCTAAAGGCCAGGTACTACAACTGTGCCAGTATCTAGCTACAGTACTGTTGTGGAAATGAGAGAATGAAGAAATCAACTCATATTTTGAGGGAAAAACTCAGTGAGAGTCCTCTGCTCAAGAATTCATTTTACTCATTTTTTTTTTCTTTTTTGTCTTTTTGAGACAGGGTCTCACTATGCAATTCAAGCTGGCCTTAAGCTCACTTTGTAGCTCAGGCTGGTCTCGAACTCACAACAATCCTCCTGCCTCAGCCTCCCCAGTGCTGGGATTACAGGCATGCGCCACCACG
The DNA here is from genome assembly GCA_004027165.1 of Ctenomys sociabilis. Taxonomy (NCBI): domain Eukaryota; kingdom Metazoa; phylum Chordata; class Mammalia; order Rodentia; family Ctenomyidae; genus Ctenomys; species Ctenomys sociabilis. Next base: position 47,410 of record PVKA01008806.1, read on the forward strand.
CCCGGCTACCCATTTTACTCTTAAGCCTCCGTTTCCTCATTTATGGTTTTTGCAATGATGAGGGTGGGACCCAGGGCCTCAGGCAGTACCCAGTTCTCTACTGAATTGTATCCTCAGCCTTGAAATTCTTGATAGGATTAAATGCGATTTATATGTAACCTTAGGCAGAGATTCTCCCCTCTGCTCATCTTAATAATGGAACTGTTTTGTTCTGACATGACCCTGGCCAGCCTGGTGTCTAAGACTGATGCTTGTCAATCTCCCTTTTACAATTCCCTTCCTGTGCTAGCCAGGGTCCAGAGTTCAGAGTGGAAGGATTTTTTTGTTTGCTTTTTCGAGGAATACTCAAAACAGCCCTTTCTTCCAAAGCCTTCCCACAGTCACGTGATGTGGTTCCCTGGCCTGATCATTAGGTTAGTAGGATCCTAGGTCTCATTGATTGCTAGCTGTATGACTTAGGGCAAATCAATTAATTGCTGACCCTCAGTTTTTTCATTTGCAAAACTAGAATACTACATGCCTTATCTACTATATGAAGTTGTTAGAAAATGAGATGGTGATGTTGGAAACACTTTTATAAACTATAATTATGCACCCCCGTAATCCCAGCACTAGGGAGGCTGAGGCAGCAGCCCAGGCTCCATAGTGAATTCAAGGCCAGCCTGCACTACATAGCAAGACTTTGTCTCAAAAAAACAAAAAAAAGAAAAGAAAAAGTACACAGGATATTTTCTAAGGGCACACACTATTTTTCTATTAAGGCCCAAAGGGATAGTGGTTTTTGTTTTAATTTTCCTTTCTACATACAGATACCCTTTTCATCAGTCCTTTGTATTTAGAGGGCTACGGAAAACTTTTAAAAAGGCATCTGTACCAGGCTCCCAGGCTTGACCTCTGAAGAATAAACAATGTTAGTGTAAGTGGCTGGACCACACCCTTCCTGCCTTCTGGATTGTGCCAACCCTTACTGGATGAAGGTATTTCTGGAATGCTTCGGAAGATGGACTCTGAGGACATACTGGTTTCTTTTCCTATTTGATTGTTGTTTCTGTTACTAGCAATCGAACCCCAGTACTTTGAGTGCTAGGCAACTGCTCTATGACACTAACCTGTTCAGTTGCTTTTTGTAACTTTATTGCCATCCCATCATGATATTTTACATCCTTTCTTTGGTATTGCTTCAAAAGAATGCTATTGATCCAGTTTTTTGTTTTTTTAAGAATGGAAGGTATTTAGCTCTACCAAGGCAGGTTTGGAATTAAGAAATTATTTTAAATTGTGGCTGAGACTCATGGAAAATTCAGCTGTGGATTTCACCCATCAGAAGTTTAAAGTCAATTGCTCCATTACTTAATGAAATGTAAATTATATTTTAAAAGGACCAGGAAAATAACTCAATGGCATAAGCCCCTGCCTGGCAAACATAGAGGTCCTGAGTTTGGTTTCTGGTACCAAAAAGAAACATGAAAGCTGGGCATAGTGGCACAGACCTGTAATCCCAGCACTCAGGAGGCTGAGGGAAGAGGATTGTTGTGAGTTTGAGACCAATCATGGCCACAAAATGAGTTCAAGGTCAGCCTGAATTGCATAGTGAGATTCTCTCAAAAAGACCCCCCCCCCAAAAAAAATATATATATACACACACACACACACGCACTCACACACATTGGACTGGGGCTATAGCTTAGTGGCTCAGTGCCTTCCTGGCAAGTGAGAGGTTGTGAGTTTGATTCCTGGTACCAAAAAAAAAAAGTAGGCAATTTAGCATTGTTATCACATCCCTCTACACAAAAACTTCAGTTTGGGAAACAAATTTACTGTAAGTGGAGATAGAGACTTAAAGTTGTACATTGCTTTCTCTTGGTCCCTTTCAGTGGATAAAGTTGAAGAAAGTTGATACCATAAAAATACTATTATAAGGAATGTGTACTGAAGTACAACTCATGGGAAGCAGCATTAATATCCAACCTAAGATACTTATCAGTCATGTTGCTGTACCCAAATAAAGGAGCACCAATATTTTTTTCAAAGTGTATGCCTAAACTGGGTATGGTGGTGCACACCTCCATGATGGGAGGCTTATGCAGGATGATTACGGCAAGTTCAAGACCAGCCTGAACTACAAAGCAAGATCCTGTCTTAAAAAACAAAAAAGTATATACATTGAAAAGATAAGCAGCAAAATTAACATTGTCTCTGGATGGCAATTACAAATGATCTTAATTTTTTTCTCAGCATATTCTGCACTGGTTTAATAAAAAGAAACAATAGGAGTTGCTTTAATAATAAAAGGTAAAATTGGGCATGGTGGCATACACCTGTAATCCTAATACTCAGGAGGCTGAGGCAGGAGGATTACTTCAAGTGTGAGGCCAGGCTGGGCTACAAAATGAGTTGAAGGCCAGCCTAAACTGCATAGTTGAGATCCTGTCTCAGAAAGACAAAAGAGGGCTGGCCAGATAGCTCAGCGACTAAAGTGCCTGCTTAGGCACAGCATAGCAGGTGCAGCTGGGGGTTCAATCCCTGGCGTGCTGAGATGGCAATTGAGACTGGGCTTGGTAGTGTGAGCCTGTAATCCCAGCACTTGGGAGGCTGAAAACAGGAGAATGACTGAGTCCAATCTACTTAGTGAGACCCTATACTAAAGTACATTAAAAAAAAGAAAGACAAAAGAAAAGAAAAATTATATAGGAAATAAATGCTTTCAATATTTTGAACTATTTTCTTCCAGGCTTTCTGCCTACAGAAGTTTAAAATATTTTTTTCTGGACACAATATTCAATTATCTTTTTATTTCTGTTATTATTTTGTCTTTTTTTTTTTTTTTGGAACCAGGGATTGAACTCAGGCCCCCAGGGAAGTGCTTATTCTACTGAGCCATCTCCCCAGCCCTAGTTTGTCTTTTTGAGACAAGATCTTGCTATGCAGTGCCTTCAACTCATTTTGTAGACCAGGCTGGTCTCAAACTCAAAATGATCTTCTTGCCTTAGTCTCATAAGTGGTGGGAATACAGCTATACCACGCCCAGTTCTTATATAATTTTTTGTATCAACAAATGCAACATTTGTAATCAGAGAAGACAAAGGAGATCTATCTTGTTGATGACTGCTGTTAGAATAGCCTTAGTAGTTCCTTCAAATATTATGTGTTATACTTTCCTTTTTTTGTCCAAGTAATTCAGGATCAGGGGAAATAAAGTCAAATTTATAAGACACTGAAGCTACTCTGAATCAATGAGCATTAGCTAGTTCATGGAGACATTCTATGCTTTTTCTTTTTGAGATGGATTTTTTTTTTTTTTTTTTTTTTTTTTTTTTTTTTTTTTTTTTTTTTTTTTTTTTTTTTTTTTTTTTTTTTTTTTTTTTTTTTTTTTTTTTTTTTTTTTTTCTGGCTCAGGATGCCTTAAGGGCTGATTGGTAAGGGTGAGGATCTGGGGATCAAACCACAGTATACTGAGCTTGACTGGTTTGTTGAAGCAGGCACTTAACCAACTGAGCTAATGGGTGGGCCCCCTGCTTTTTTTTTTCACAGAAATTCTGATTACCTGTGTCAATTGTGCAGGACAGAATGCAGATCATGTAGGGTATGAAACACCTCCTTTTGTATTGGCACCTATGTTGGCAGCAAGGGGAAGTGAAAAGGAGCATTGATTTTTATTCTGCCCACATAGAAAAGAGGAAGCCTAGGGCATGAATGAGTTGGGGTCCCACATGGGTTAGAAAAAGCCCCAGTGTTCTTCCCCTGCCAACTGCTCTAAGCAGATCATTCAGGTTGTATTGCTGCTTCATGTAGAATTCTGTCCTTGTGAAATGTGTTGGCTTTTTTTCCCTCAAATCCCCTTCTGCCTTTAGGTCCCCTCCAAAACAGTGGCACACTCTAGTAGCTGTGGATCTTCAAGCAATTAATATTGGCACCCCACAAAAGTAATCAGGATTCTATTTAGATGGCTATCAGGATTTTGACAAGGCTTCCATAGTTCCTTACACCTCCCAAAGTGTGCTACTACTGTGGGTTGCCACCCCAGCACGGAACAAGCCGAAGAGATGTAAAAGTAAATTCCATTTGAGGATGTGTGATGTAAGAAGCATTATTTTTCCAAATGCATTTCGACATTCAATGGGTATTTTCAGCTACTATTTCGGTAGAGGTTGCCAATGAGCCATTGTTGTGTTGTCTAGAGGATAGAGAAGGAGCAGCTAGAGATAGGAGTGTGGGACACCAATCCAGACAGAAGATGGTGGGTGTGGATGGAAGGCACAGACTCCCAGGCTGTGAGGCAGAGGGAGTGGATTTAAATACAGGAAAGTCGGATCTTAGTGTTCAAGGAAAACCAGAATATTCTAAGACTCAAAGTGTTTCTGAGTCTCCAAGGTACTTTTCTAGGGTAAAATTCCTCGCCTTACCCATTTGTGGTCTTAACACATTTTCTTGTTTTCAGTGTTTATAGTTTTTCCTGGCCCAGAAAGATTATTTGATTCTTTAATTCTACATTACCTTCTGTGAAGAAGCCAAAAAGTAAAATAGTAGGTTCCTGACAATGAAGCTAGAGGCCATGTAGAAAGCCCTAAACCTGGTTATCCAGGGTCTTGTTTTGGCTGCTTCAGAATGAGTCTCCTATGCACCTTAGGCTCCTGCCCTCTGTCCCTGTCTCCCCAGCTTCCTCTCAGGCCAGTTTGGAATTGCTTATACCTTACCTAGGGCCCAAATGTCGTTCTTTGCTTCTTTTGGCACATCTCAAGGCCCACAGGCAAATAAAGGTGCTGCCCCTTGCCCTGCTTTTCCTCAGTGACTCCCATGGTGAGTTGCCCAGTGGGGCTGAGTTCAGTTCCTGCAGGATCTGTGGGATAGCAGCAGCCTGAGCTGGCACCTGCATGCCCAAGGCAAGGGGCAGCACTCCATTGCTCTCTGTTGGCATTTCTTTTCCTTTCTTTTTTTTTCTGTTGGCATTTCTGAAAGGTGGGAGCAGAATGGAACTTTCAAGTTTTCCATAGTGTATTCAGGACCCTGAGAAGAAGATGGCATTGTTTTCTCTCCTCCCAGGTCTGGAACACCTCCCCATCTCTCTCCACTGAGCTTTGGTGTCCCAGGGTCAGGCTGTGTAAAAATGATAGCCCTTCTGGGTTCTCATGGCCATCTTTGCTTATCTTTATCATTATAATTGGATCCCTGGTTTGTTCCGGTACCTGCAGTGTTTTTTTTTTTTTTTTTTTTTTTTTTTGTCTTTTTGAGACAGGGTCTCACTATGCAGTTCAGGCTGGCCTTAAGCTCACTGTATAGCTCAGGCTGGTCTCAAACTCACAGCAATCCTCCTGCCTCAGCCTCTTGAGTGCTAAGATTACAGGCATGCGCCACCACACCTGGTGGTACCTGCAATCTTGCACAGTTGTCAGATTTCAAATTTAGTAAATCCTAGTATCTGGGTTTTAAGTTTATTTAAAGCAAGAACAAAACTGTATGGTTTGAAATTCCAGGATCAGTATGATGTTTGGCTTTCTCTGTGTTGAAATTTTTAATAATTTTTGTCTTTAAAATTTTTTCTGTGCTCAGGATTGAACCTGAGGCTTTGTGCATCTAAGCATCTGCCTTACCACTGAACTGCATTCCCCCAGTTCCTCTTAATTTTTGAACAAGGGTCCCTGCATTTTCATTTTGCATTTGGCTTGGCAAATTACACAGCTGGTCTTGCATATTGGAGTCTTTCTGACTTCACTTGTTCCTAATCAGGGTACAAAAATATCTGTAACCCTCTGAAAACATCGACAGAGTTTGGTACATGTATATTTACTTTTCTGGGGAGCAAGGCTAAGGTATTTTTCAGAACCCCAGGAAAGTTCAGAATCCTGTTAATAATAAAATAATAATAATAATAATAATAATAATAGCTTGAGCCAGGTGTAGTGTCATGTGCATGTAATCCTAGCACTCAAAAGGTTGAAGCAGGAGTAGTGGTTTGAATTTGAAGCCAGCCTGGGATACATAGCAAGTTCAAGTCCATTCTGAACTTCATAATAACCAAAAAAAAAAAAAAAAAAAATTAAAATATTATAACAGCTATTCAAAAAATAATAATAACTAACCTTAACAGTGTGTATCACCTGTCAGGCCTACTGCATGTGTTGCCTTGTGCTTTAATGTTAATTATTAGATGGGACAAAGAGCATTACTGTACATTGCTACTTGATAATTCCAGCTCCTTTGTTCTCTGCCCAGAGAGAAAAGAGGAAACCATTTACTGTGTACTCCCTTCTTCCATGCCCTTTACAGGAGCAGATGGTGGTTATTATTTTCTGTTGACCGGCTCCCCCCAAAAAAACCAAACCACCAGGACAACTTGTTATCCTACAAGATTTAGTCAGTGAAGAGGGGAAAACTGCTCCCTACTTTGTTCTAATCTCTACTTCAATTTCAAGTTTTCTTAAAGGTGGTTGTTTTTGTGCCATAAATGGAAAGGTTACTAGGTAAGTGTGCAAGAAGCCACTCAGGTTGGTGGAGCCAGATCACCCAGACTTCTCCATCTAGAATCCTTTGGTTTTTGTTAAGAGTAAAGGAATCCCTCTCTGATCATTGGCTCCATAGTATTATTCTTCCCTGTGAGTTGGATAGATATTCTCAGTGGATTAGGTAATGAGAAGGGGTTTTGACCATTCTGACCCTGCCTTTATTGATGTAGGGCAGAATCTGCAGTTAGCATTCAAGCCTGTCAGTGCATTTTCCATAGTTACACTGTTGTGAAATACTGTACCCATTTTTGGACTTATCTTGGAGCCCTAGCATTATAAAAATAAGATTAAAACTAAAACAATCCCCAAAATTTGTGAGCACAGTCTTTCCTGAGTTATGCTGTATTATAAGGGAAGGTTATGACTTTGTGAATTTGCAGGCTAAAATAATTATCTACATAGGATCCACCAATACCACAAATTCTCTCAACTATAACCTCTCCCCACTGTTTACTTTCTGCCTTTGGGAATCCAGCTTCACTGTGTCACACAGACGTAGTCCTTTGGAGCATGCCTCTGGGCCTCCTCTGTTTGTAGTTCAACAACTGTTATCATGGTTACAGGACTTGGTTCCTGCTTCTTATCACTCTGTCCCTCCACTTTTCTGTTTTTATCGTCCTACTTCTGGTCTCACTAACAGAATGTCTTATTGTACCTGTTCTTTGGGAGTCTCTGGTACAACAACTGCTAAATTGTTCTCCTTCCCAGGCTTCCTTGTTTGCTATCAGTTACAGCTGCTGATACCAACACGGTATGTTTAGTTCAGCATTGACCTGCCCCCTCCAAAAAAAAAAAAAAGCCAAACCACCAGGACAACTTGTTATCCTACAAGATTTAGGCAGTGAAAGAGACAAAACAATTTTGACAGGAATACTATGTAGGAAAATGACAGGGAGCTGGGCTGCCTACCACCTCTATGTCATGCTGCTTTCTCTAAGAAGCTTCAAGTCACATTCCCCACTGGAAGGTGGAGGAGGTGTACCTTTTATGAACCAAGCCTTCATTAAATTCTCAAAATCAACCTGCAAGGCAAGTTAAAACAGAAATAAAGAACCAGACAGCTTAGTAAGTTACTCATGTAAAGTAACAAGAAAGTAGCACTGAAGTATGCATGTTCTGTTCTAACAAGGATGCTCTGGTTACATTCTTAAGAATTCTGCTGGGTGGTGGGCTTTCCAAATCAGTTGCCTTCACTAGGTTCTGAGTTCCTTCAGGGCAACCACTATGTCCTCAGTGTACATATTAGGCGTTCTAGAAATATCAGCTTCTTTATATCTGGCCTTTTCCTTTCTCTAGTTGTCACTAAAGGGAGATTGGAATATATGGTCTAATGAAATGCTTTGCATTCTCTAACTCTTAGTGTTTATGCCCACTTAATTTTATTGAAAAAACATATGCATGCATAACATAAATAATATAAAGCACTATGTACATGAAGTGCTCAGATGGACAGTAGAGGAAAACAGATGAAGACAAATAGATGAGTATAAAAGAGGAGGGAGTTATTTTTATTTTTTTGAGACATGGTCTCCTTTGTAGCTGATTGATTCATTGTGTAGCACAGGCTGGGCCTTGAACTTCTGATCCTCCTACCTTAGCCTCCTGAGTGCTAGGATTCCAGGTGTGCCCCATCATGCAAAACACAGAGCAGGGATCAACAAAGAGTAGGAATCTTAATATGTCAAGGATGGATAGGGTTTGGATCTTAAATGTGTTCATTCAAGTCACAAACCTGCACCTGTCCTATGGCAGGCCTGATACTGGGGAGTGGGGAGGGCTGAGGAATGAGGACAAATCAGTAGGCTAGGGAAGAGTATTTAATGGGAATAATAGAACCTGGTGCCTTCTGAGTGGAGTAAGAAACTGAGAATTCACCCAGAATCAGAGCTATCATATAGTAGAGCTATCACAGTCCTATTGAAAGATCAAACAGTGGGAAGAAGTGATTTTCCTTCTTGTCCCAAAGAAAATTTTTAGGTAAGATGAATGAGGGATAGGTGCCAGTTGCCAACAACTAACATGTATCACATTTAGAGTCACCCTAAATAATACTCTTATCTTCTCAGGAAGAAAGTCATTATTTAGTGTCAGAGACACAGCTTTTCTTGGAGACATTCCAGTTTTGAGTTAATTAATCTCACTTCTTGAAACTGTGAATTCTGCACATACCACATAGGCCCAGAGGGATCTGGAAAGAAAACATTTTAGATTCAAAAAGATGACACTAAAAACATGTGCATAACCAGCAGGCACAGCCCAATCCATTCTAAGGAAGACTTATACACAGTGCAAATATTAGTTTATAAAGACAGGACCTATGACAGCCATTTTATTTATTTATTTTTAATTTAATTTTATTTTTTTTGCTTTTTGAGACAGGGTCTCACTATGCAGTTCAGGCTGGCCTTAAGCTCACTTTGTAGCTCAGGCTGGTCTCGAACTCACAACAATCCTGCTGCCTCAGCCTCCCGAGTGCTGGGATTACAGGCATGCGCCACCATGGCTGACAGCCATTTTAAAAATATTTAAGTTTTTTTCTTTTTAGACAATGTCTTGCTCAGTAGCTCAAGCTTGGCCTTTCTCTTTATAGCTGAGGCTGACCTTGATCTCCTGATCCTCTTACTTCAACTTCCCAAGTATTGTGATTACAGGCAAGAGTCACCACTACACTTGGCAGATTTGTTAATTTTTTGTGCCATCTGATTTTTCAGTTCCTCTTAATGGCATACCCTGATTCTTTGAACTCTCCAGGGCTGCTTTATATGCCTAGCAACTATTTTTAATTATTGTATGATTGTAAAGAACGTCCAGCTTTTGGTCCAGAGTCTTGTAGTGAAGAAACTGGAAACCAGAGAGGTCTGGATCTCTCAGTTAGTGGCAGAGCTTATATTAATATCTTATCCTCATTAACAGTATTCCAGATACATGAAAGTTTATTTTATTTTTGAGAAGAGGTCTTGCTGTGTTACTCAGTCTAGCCTTGAAGTCCTGGGTTTGTAAGATTCTCCTGCCTCAGCATTCTGTACATCAGAACTTAAGTTGGATGTCATGTTAGTAGTTCCAAAAAATATCTCTGCAAAGCTTCACAGTAGGATGAGGGATGTGCACCTGCCTGACAAACCAAGGTCTTCAGTTTGATGCTGAGAAAAAAAAAAAAAAAATCATAGAGCATGGGTAACTGGTTGCTTCTGAGAAGGAGAAATGAATGCCGAGGAAACATGGTTAAAAGGGACATCTTCTAGTCACTAAAAACTTGTCTGAATCTTTTGGATTTTGTACAGAATGTGTTGTTACCGCATCAAAAAGTTTATTTTTAAGAATTTTGTGGAACAAATAGGATATAATGGTGCATGCCTATAATCCCAGCACTGAGGAGGCTGAAAACAGGAGAATAATTATGAGTCTGAGATGCTTAGTGAGATCCTGTACAAAATACATGAAAAAAAGAAAGATCAAAAAACAAAACTCAATGGAATTTGTTGCTTTGTTTCCTTTTGTCTCATATTTATGTAAAACATTTTTTCCTGACTCAAAATATCCCATATGCAAGTTACAGGCTAAAAGTTAAAGGCCGTGGAAGTTGTGATGCCAGTTGGTTACAACTTTGTGGCTAGAATAGAGGCTTCCTGAACCTCAAGCCAATGCTGTTCCACAGTCCCAATTTCCTGCTAATTTTGACTGTGGCAAAATTTGGCTGGATAAAATCCAGAGACATACAGACCAATTAGGAGCCAGTGACTTCATTCACTTTAGGCCAAGACAGTAACAAAACTTGATGGAAAGATGTCCATTACCAAAACTGTCCTTTTCCAAGAAAACAGAGTAAAGGCAGGAGTCTCATGTAATTCACTAGGAAGTGCTGTGAATGGAAGGAGCCTCCTGCTTGAAGATGAATCTGGATGTTTGCTACAAAGGAGATGAAAATGCCTGTGTCCAGAGGGCAGTGTAGCAATGGAAGGACTAACCATTTGCTGGAGCTTTTCCAAATAGAGAATTATACAAAAAGATAGTGATGGAGATTTAATATGTGAATCTCATGTTATCAATCCAGGGAGTTTGGCTCACACTTCCTAAGCTAGTTTTCCTATTTGGACTAAAAGGGGGAGGTGGGGAAGACAGTCTGGCTATACAGTTTGAGTTAGTTTTTTTTTTTTTTTATGAGCCGAATAGATTTACTGAGGGAAAGAAAGCTCCTGTCTGAGAGAGGGACAGGAGGGGGGTCCGAATGGGTAGTTCCCCTTGGGTTAGTTTTGAACTCACTCTGTAACCCAGGCTCACCTTGAACTTGATCCTCCTATTTCAGCATCTGGAGTGAGATATACACCACCATACCCATCCTTGAGTTTCAATTTTAATGTGAAAAGTGGGAAATTGGTATTTATTAATACTTAATAAAGAAAATATAATCTTGTCATTTCCTATGCAGTAAATACTCATTGCTTTACTGAATAGTGGGGCTCTACTGTGTACTAGGAATTGTGCAGAATACTAGGGAGAGATTTTTACTTTTAGTTATCTATATGTATGTGTGTGTGTATATATATATATATATATATATATATATATATATATATATGCCTAATTTTTGTGCATGTAAGTCTTTAATAGCTGTTAAACTACCAAAGTCTACAGTTGTCCTTTTAAGTCTACAGATCTTCCAAATGATGTCCTTCAAGCACTCTAATAATGCTAAAGTTCATTGTATTTGAACTGTTTGTCAGACACTATGCTAAATGCTTTATATGAACTACTTAATTCTTCTGAACCCTGAAAGTTCCATACAGAGGTTGAAAATGGAGCCTCACAGGAGCTAATTTGTGTTAGTTACATGTGATGGAGCAAGGATTCAAATCTAGGTTGTTGTTCATTCAACCAGTATGTATGACAAACCCAGAGGGCAGATGACAAACACTGCTAGTCCCAGCCTCTTGAAGAATTGGGAGATACTTTTGTTTTGTTTTGAGATAGAGTCTCACGTTATCCAGCTGGGCTCAAGCTTGTGCGCTGGAAGTATTCTCTTGTCCTCCAAAGTAGCTGGTACAAGATACAGAAACCTTTTTACTCCTAGCATATTAAGCTCTACCACTGAGCTATATATTCCCCAGGAACTGGTAGTCTTTGATTCCAAAGTTCATGATTTTTACATTAAACTAACCTACTACTCATGATCAGTGCAAAGGAGAGCTGTTTTCTCTTAGAGCTGGCACAGTGGCACATACTAGCAGCTGGCCTAACCTTAGATACTCTACAGGCTGAGGCAAGAGGATGGCAAGTTTGAGCCCAGTCTGGGCAACAGAGCAACGTAGCAAAATCCTGTCTTCAAATAGAAAAGTAAGATAAAAGGTGCTGGCAATGTAGCTCAGTGGAGTTCAATCTCCTGTACCACAAAGCAAGTGGGTGGGGAAGGACAGAGTGAAGAGTAGCAAGCTGGTATTCCTCAATCTTCCTTTCCTTGTGCCTTCTGTGAACTGAAGTGGTATGAAGAGCCTTCTAGAAGCACAACAGACGTAAGTTCCAATCCTAGTTATGTCATTTACCAGCTGTCTGACCTTGGGCAAATAATTAGTCCATCTGATCTTTACTTTTCCATCTGAAAAATCAGCGGGTTTGTAGGGAGAACTAGTTGAGATGATTAATACTACTATAAAATACACGTTCTATCACACAAGAAAACCACAAAGTCAAAGTAGGAAGGCTAGTTTTCTTTTCTTTTTTTTTTTTTTTTTTTTTTGGTGGAACCGGGGATTGAACTCAGGCCCTTGTGCTTGCCAGGGAAGCGCTTATTCCACTGAGCCAACTCTCTGGCCCCAGGAAGGCTAGTTTTCTATTTGTTCAGGTGAGTATGAATTGCCTGTAAGGCTCATCCAGTCTGATCCTTGTGTTTGAAGATACCGTATGTGTTCACTAACCTCTAGTTGAATCAGTGAACGAATGAACTTAAGGTTTAAGTCCACCTCTGAATGAGAAGGCTATTCATTACACAATATCGATAAAGTCCCCTACTATTCCCTTCACGCCTCAAGTTTCAATGAACTTAAAACTGTAAATGAACATAAGGTCACTTCACTCTAGGCCTTGCTGCGTAGTTCCGAGGTTAGATAAAACGCTGGATAGAAAAGCTCTGAAAAAGGAACATCCTCTACAAAAGTGAGCGTGAGGCTTAACATTAAGGAACAGCCCTCGCCCACGCCTGGGCTGAAAGTACCTAGCGCCAAACCCGCCCTCTCTTCCTGGTTTTCCCCAGCAACCCGCCCCTCTGGTGTCATGTGACAGGGGTACCTTGCCAGACTAAGCTTCTGATTGGCTGCTCTGCAGAACGCCTCTCGATTGGCTAGAGGCCGCCGGGCCCCCGCCTCCCTCCTCCTCCTTGCCGGGGCCCACGTGAGGGGGGAGAGTCACGCGATTTCCGGGAACCCGTCAGGAAGGACATAAACAAAACAAACCCGAGGCAGCATGGAGAGGGGCCGCGGCCCCTACAACGGAACCAGACCCAGCCCCTAAACCGCCTCCACACCTACAGGTAAGCGCTGCTACACTGGTCTCATAGCCGTTTGAACTAGGGGACCAGCCTAGCGGCGGGCGGAGGGGGACCAATGGGCTAGGAGGCAGCAGTGCCTAGGCTCTGGGCTGGGCCGGCGCGGGGCGGGGCGGGGGCCGGGACCGGGACTGAAGGTAAGGGCGCGCGGAGCGCGGGCCGCCGCCGGCTGTTCCTGGGGACAACACTCCCCTCCCCCACTCCCGGCCCGGGACGGTTACATAAAAGCGCGGGGCGGCGGCGGATAAGACCCGCGGGAAGGCAACAGGCGAGGCCGGGCATGGGCACTGCCCGGTGTCCGCTCTGCCAGGGCTCCAGGCCTTTCTCCGCTGCTCTGGAGCTCCGGGCCGCTGTTGCCGGCAACCGGCCTGTCAGAGAAGGGAGCAAGTGGGAGGGGCCGGGGAGGGAGGGGAGTCTAGGCTGGCGGGGGAGGAGAGAGGGGGGCGTGTGAGGAAGGGCCGGAACTTTGGAGGTCTGAGCTGGTTTGGCAGGAGACGAGGAAGCGCGAGCTAGGGCTGAAGGGAGTCCGGGCCCGGGTGTCTCTGAGATAGCCTTTCCCCCTTCCGTCCCCGCCCTAGAGGCGACCCGCGAGAGGGGCCTCCCTCTCGGGATTTGTTTATATGTCTTCTCAAAGCAGCTTGAAGCAGCTCGGAGGCGGATCTCTCGGGACTGAGTGGCAGGCGATGGTGTCCAATCGGAAAGGCCAACTGGGGCTGCCATACCAATTGGTGCAAGGAAGGCGGTGTCACGAACCGCCTCCTAATTAGGCTGTGCCGTGGGTGGGCCAGGTGGGGCGGCCATGTTAGATGGGAGGGGACCACTGGTGGTGGGTCGCTGAGAGGGGAGGAGACAGGGCAAAGGGCGAGTGAGCCGGGCTGGGGGCGTTTCGGGTGTCGGAAGGCAAGTCCGTTCGGGACAGGAAGAGTAGCTCAGGGGAGCCTGACCCCGACCTACCGCTCCCCTCCCAGGAGCTGAGGAGGCAGGGAAGTACTGAGGGCAGTCAAGCTTCCCTCTGGGGGTGGTTCCTGGGACTAGATGGAGCTCAGTCTTTGGATTCTCCCTCTTGCTCGGCCCTATGCTTCCTGACAAACCTGGCTGCCAAAATCTGTAATCTCTCTTTTAATTTGAGAAAGCAAACCATTCTGCTGTTTCTGAGCGGGGTTAAGACTACTTTAAAGGAGGTACTTGGATAATTGTGATCTGAGTTTCTGTACCAGGCCTTTATGCAGATTGTGTTCTGTTAAACGGGGAGTAGAAAAGCCGAGAAAGTTGAGGGCTGGGCTGGGTTTCCATTTTTTTCATCCAGATGCCTTCTAAAGACCTGGCCCCATGCTTGTCCTAGTCTTAGTAATTATAATTAGCCCATCTTGTTCACATTTATTGGTAACTCATAGAAAACTTCATATGAAAACTGCTACTTGAAAAAAATTGTTTAGGACAATTTTTCTTTAGGACATTTTCTTGCAGATTCCTAGCAGGTGAGAAAGAGGATCAAGATCTGACTTGATTTGGTTTTAAAAGAAAAAATAAGATTTCTTTGTAAATCTTGCAATCTGTGGTAAACTGGGTGTCAGTTGCTTGTATTTCTAAGTGTATTTTTTGTTTTCGCAAATCTAACATAGTTGAGATATGCCAAAGAGGAAAATGATAAGAGTACGCAACTAGAAAATCACATATTTAATTGTATCATGATTATTTTCATCATATTGGCCTTGTTAAGTTATTAATTTAGGTCTACTTTAACATCAGCTTACAACTTGTAGCTACAGTGGTATTGTTAGAGGTGCCAAGCTATTGATCTTAAACTAAGCATCTTAAACTAAGCACTCATAAGTAGGAACACTTCAGTGTATCATGAAAGCCCTATTCAGGACTTAAAATTTCATAGTATCACTTTTGCCAACTGGAGAAAAATAATAATGGGTAAATAAATAAGTTACGGGGTTTTATTGGTATTAGTTTTGTATGATTGACTCAGTAGTTCTTTAAAGTGATATATGTAAAAATAGAGCTCCAGATTATTTGATTATTTGATACATTTTTTTAAATTTTAATTTTGTGTATGCATGTATATTTGGTACAGGGTCTCAATCTGTAGCTCAGACTCCTAGGGATGCTTCTGTTTTCAGCCTCCCCAGCGCTGGGATTACATGCAAACCTACTACACCCAGACTTGGTGGCTGGCTCAGCCCACCTGTGGGTGGGGCTGGCACAGCCTTCGGTGTGGGGAATCAAATCCATGTCCCTATGTTTGCCTAAGCACGTGCTTAGATATCTTGCCTGCTCTGGCAATATAATTTTTGTAGTAAATAGAAATACTAGCTTGTATTTCACTATCAATATTGTATTTTTTTCCACACCCCATCACTTTACAGTGTCTTATGCAGTTATAAAAGAGTGTAGCTAAAATTAAAACCAAACAAAAAGTATCATTGATACCTAGAATGCTTGTCAAGGCAGTTGTTATTTATATTAGTTATTAGAGTCATTTAGCATGCAACAGTGTTTTCCTAACAGTATATGTAACAGTATATGTAACAGTTGTAGTTCTGTATGACTGGTATGGCAGCTTTGAAGTTTTTTTATTTAGACAATGTTTCTCTATGTTGCCCAGACTGTTGTTGGGCTCCTAGGCTCAAGCAACCCTTCAGTGCTGGAAACACAGGCATGTCCAACCATGCCTGGCGAGATTTTGGACATGTGAGCAGAGAAGAAGCACATCCAGAACAGATTTTGGATACTCTACTTCCATCTCATTCTGTTGCAGCAAGTGAAAACTTTTATAAAGTCAGTGACCTAAGTAGTTTACTTGGTTGGACATGTCAAAATTCTAGCTTGCTAGTACAAGGAGTAAAGGAATAACTGGTATGGATTTTGGTGTTTGTTAACTAAGTATAAGTAACAATGGAAGTGCAAGGGGTTTGTATGTACTGTTAGCACAGTTTTTTTTAAAGCTTAAAAGAAATTTATCTTTGCTCTGTGTGTAGTTATGTTGTTTTTGTTTTGGGGGGCTGGGGATTGAACCCACATGCTGGGCAAATGGTAGGTATATATTGGGCAAGTGCTGTACCACTGAGCTATACTGCAGCCCTTCTTAAAATTTTGAGACAGGCTCTCATGTTGCTCAGGCTGCCCTCGTATTTGCAATCCTCCTGCCTCGGTCTCCTGAATTGCTCTGTGTATGGTTCACTATTTGATACTTTTTTTTTTTTTTTTTTATGTGGCACTGGGGATCTAACCTAGGACTTTGTGCATGTGAGGCAAAAGCTCCATCACTGAGCCACAACCCTAGCCCTTCGCTGTTTGCATTTAAGGTTTAATTTTTAGCCAGGTGTAATGGTGCACACGTGTAATCCCAGCACTTGTGAGGCTAAGCGGGTAGGATTTCTGTGTGTTGAGGCCAGCCTGAGCTACACAGTAAAAACCCTGTATCTAAAACAAAGAACAAGAAAAAGTTTAAGTATCAGTTGGGATTGGCAGTTGTATGATTTTGAGATGAATCAGCCAGAGAATTGTTTTCATTTGGTTGAATGTTTTGGGAAAGAATTCATTGACTATTTGACCTTATTTAGTATTTCATTCCAGAATATATAAACTTTATAGACTAGTCATATGTTTGTCAGATCATTAGTTCTGATTATTTTAAAACAGGTTGACAGACTCTTTTCTATACGTAATCACATAGTAAATACTTAGGTTCTGTGGGCCATATTGTTTGTTACCACTACTCAGCTTTGTGGTTTGTAGCATGATAACGGTTAAGACAGCTAAGCTAAAGAGCTGGGTGTGGTAACACACTTCTGTAATCCCAGCACCCAGGAGGCTGAGTTGTATCACTGCAAGTTGGGGGCCAGCCTAGGTTACATAGTCAGTCTTTGTCTTGAAAAAACAATAGAAATATGTTGAGGCTGTGTATTACAAATAAAACTTTATTGACACAAATAGGCTGTGCCTCTGTTCAGCCAGCAGTCATCATTGGTCAACCCTGTTGGCTCACTCACTTTTTCTTAAAATGTGTTTATTAAGGGTCTACAGAGTCTCACTAAGCAGATCAGACTTGTAATCCTGTGTTCAGCTTCCCAAGCACTGGGATTACAGGGATGCGCCATCACTCCCAGTCTCAGTTCTGTTACAGTGCACCCAGGGGTGGGACCGGCACAGCATGCTTGGGATTAAATCCTGGCACTTCAATCCATTGAGCTATCTGGCTGGCCTTGCATTTTGATTTTATAGAGTTAACTTCAGACATGGTTCCTAAGAACCTTCATATTCAGGGCATGGTCCTGTTGAGGTTTAAAGGTTTCTTTGTCCTGTAGTTCAGTTCAGTTCTGTTCTTTTTCTTTTGAGATAGGGTCTCACCCTGTAGTTCTGTATATAGTTCAGGTTGGTTTTGGAATCACTATGTAACCTATGCTTCAACTTCCAGTAAACTCCCTACCTCAGCCTTCTGAGTGCTAGGATTATGGGTGGGTACCACCATGCCTGGCTAGAATGTCATTTCTAACAAAATTTTATCTCTATTTCAAGAAATGCTATTTCCAATGAACAGGCAGCACCTATAGTTCTCACATTTAGATATAAATGGAATTGAAACTACATTGATTGTGTCATTACCTGACATGTTTGTAGAATTATCTAAACATTAGAGCAGATGTTTTTTGAAAGACGTAAAAGATACAGATTGCATTTCCTTTTTTTTTTTTGGAAAATGTCAAATGATGTTAAGTATCCAAGGAAGCAAAGATGCCATAATCTTTTTTCATTGATAGCTTTTGGTTTGTTTTTATGTAGTATTTCTTTATTTACTTAAACTGGACTTTATGAAAACAAAAGTTTCAGTAGAATACATTGGGGTTTTTTGTTTTGTTTTGTTTTTTAATGAAAAGGCCTCATTTTGAGTTCAGGATGGCTTTGAACTTACTGTGTCCAGCTCAAGGCAATCCTCTTTCATTACAGATGTGCACCATTACGCCCAGCTATTATTGGCCTGAATTGAGAAGGTTCTACCTAGCTTACTCTAAGGCTAGACAGTAAGTAGGTAATCTCAGTTTATTAATTTATAATGGTAGGAATTATTTCCATCTCACAGAGGGATATTGGAAAATTTTTAGTTACTGTGTTCTTAAGCACATGTATCTTGAATATGTTCAATGAAACCTCTTCCTTTTTTTTTGGTAATACTAAGAATTGAACCCAGGGTCTTTTCACTGAACTATATCCTTAGACATTTTTATTTTTTAACTCTAAGACAGAGTTTTGCTGAATTGCTAAGTTACCTAGGCTGGGCTTGAATTTGTGATCTTTTTGTCTCATCTTCCCAGAGTGTTGGGATTATAGGCATGTACCACCACACCTGCATTGGAGCTGACTGCTCAAATCTGGATTCCAGTTTCTTTCTTGGCATTGTTGCATTCTCAGTTTATCTTTATTAGCACTTGTCTATTAGCATAGTGTCTTCTGATTAAACTGTAAGTTCCTTGGTTGGAATCTGCCTTCTATATTTCTGTATGCTCACTACTTCACTGCAGTTCATTGTTCTTGAGCTTTTAAATATATGGAATGTTTCATCTGGAAGGTAATAAAGTCTGCTATTAACAGAGATGTTGGCCTTTATTACTTGAATTAATCACTATTTTTCAATCCCAAACCCTTCATTTTAAGTTTGAGCCTTACAGGAAATTAAGAAAGCAATTTTATGTTGTTTAAAAAGAAAACTTTTAGGTTTTCTGTTAATTTGTTTTCAGATAAATTCCATTAGTTAAACTTTGGTATGCACACCTCTCAAAAAAAAAAAAATTGATTGTGTTTTGTTTATTGGATTTGTGATTAACATACCTGGCTCTGGATATTTGACATAGATGGACAGAACCACTTACTTTTTGTATGTTTGAGGTAATTTCTCTTTTCTGTTGAGAGTAGAAAAATTTAAGTGTTGGGGATATAATATACTCAGTAGCACAGTGACTGCTGGACAAGTACAAGGTTGAGTTCGAGTCCCAGTACTAAAAAAATAGAAAACAGTAGGAAAATTTATCATGAAAATGAATGGGGAATGGGAATAGAAAGAATGAGGAATAGGAAAAGCTCCGGAGAGACAGAATTCCTAAGTGGGTGGTCCTAATTTTTCACCTTTATAGCAGAGTTCTCTTTTGGAGGAACACTGTAAAATTTCAGCATAGCTAGGTGAAGTGTATCCATCCCTGGAATTCTAGCACTCAGGAGGCGGAAGCAGGAGAATATCCATAAATTGGAGGCTAATCTGGGCTACATAGCAAGACCCTGTTGCAAAAAATCAGTTTTACACTTGATTTCACTTCTGAGGCCCTATCTACACTTCGAAAGAGTTTGATGTAGAGAACTGCCTTTACCCTTTATGGATACAATACCATTTTGCTCCATTGTCAGATAAGATATGCATACTTTACTTTTTCTTTTTTCTGTATTTTTAGGGAAGGGTCTATAGGTGTTGGGTCTCACTACTGGATTGGACTCTGATTCTCCTGTTTACAGCCTCCAAAGTGCTGGGATTACAGGCGCTTGTCACCCCTGGGGATCAAACCCTTGGGCCTGCTTGCAGATGCTTAAACCGCTGAGCTATTTGACTGGCCCAAGATATGCATGCTTTTCATCAATTTTATGACCTTTGTTCCAAAATGTATATTGAAACTCTCCTCAGTGTACAGCTTTCTAAACTACTACTTAATCTCCCTTCTAATTCCAAGCAATTGTGACCTTATCATTCTTTCAAAACTAAACTACTTTTTGCTTGTGTATTTTTGGGTATTACGACTGACAGTTTCCCATGAAATCCTTATGAGCTGGCTAATTTGTTTCCCAGTGTTTTTTAGATTCTTCCTGTACACTTAACTTTTTTCCCATCAG
This sequence comes from Ctenomys sociabilis, assembly GCA_004027165.1. Lineage (NCBI taxonomy): Eukaryota > Metazoa > Chordata > Mammalia > Rodentia > Ctenomyidae > Ctenomys > Ctenomys sociabilis. Next base: position 67,327 of record PVKA01008806.1, read on the forward strand.
TAGTGAGGATTGAACCTCACACAAAAATATCCCTCCTTTTGCACTGTGATGTATCCCTGCTCTTTTTTATTTTGAGACAGGGTCTCACTAAGGTGCCCAGGCTAGAATCGAGCTTGTGATCCTTCTGACTCAGCCTTCCAGAGTACTCAGATTATTGGGACACTACCATAGTTTTTAGATGAGTGTTTTATTAGATGAATTTAAAGTTCTCTCTTTGGCTGCTGCATACCATTCTTGAGCAAATTGCTGCCTTCTCCATTAAAAGGTTGCCAGTCACTGAGAAATCTAAAATATTAACAAAAGTAATGCTTAGAAAAGGTCCTTGGTGTATAGTTATGGAGAAGAATTAGAGAAAGTTTATATTTTTGTTCAAAAGATTCACTGTGAATTTCTTAAAATAGCAAGGCTTTTACCTTTAAGTTGTATAAAATGACAAGACCTTATAGTTTTAATTTAGTTTTTTTATTTTATTGATACATTTTAGATACACATAACAATCACATTCATCATAGAGAATTGTACCTGTACTTAATATACATTGTTTCTTTTTTCTATTCTCCTCCCCTTTTAATGTCTTTCCTCCTTATTTACAAAAGCTTTGTCTCCATTTTTCTTTGTTTTTTCTTCGTCTTTTCCTTCCTTCTTCCCTCTTCCATGTTCCCCTTTTCATTTTAACATTTTCTTCCCATTTCCCAGTATCTTTTACACATTGGTCCTTATATACACTTTTGATTTATCATACCAGGGAAACAATGGGATATTTAAAAATGTGTCTGACTTATTTCACTTAAAAGTATGGTCTCAACGTACATCCATTTACATAAAAACATCTTAAGCTTATCTTTCTTTATGGCAGAGTAGTGTTCTGATTGATTGATTTTTTTCAGTACTAGGGATTGAACTCAGGACCCTGTGATTGCCAGGCAAGCACTTATTCTACTGAGCTATCTCCCCAGCCCTCCGTTGTATTTAAATAGCACACTGTCTTTGTCCATTCATTGACATTTGGTTTGTTTCCAAGATTTAACTATTACAAACTGTACTGCTGTAAACATGGATCTACATGTACCGAGGCTGACTCTGAAATCTCACCTATCTCCAGCCTCAGCCTGAGTGCTGGGAATACAAGTGTGTGCCATCATGCTGCACTCCAAACACTTCTTAAAAATCAGCTGGGGATTGAACTTGGGCCCTTGTGCTTGCCGGCAGGCAAGCGCTTACTCCACTGAGCCATCTCCTCGGCCCCAAAAATCATCTCTTTTGAGGTATAATTCACATAAAATGAAAATTCATTTCATCCCTGGAAGTACAAAGAAAAGAAAAGAAAGTTCATCCAATTTTGAATTTTGACAAATACACAGTGAATATGTGTTGTCATCTCACTACCACTGTAGTCATATCTGGGACATTGTGTCAGTCCTGAAAGTTTCATGGTGCCCCTGTTGCAGTCAGTATCCCAGCCCCATCCTTCTGCTTTTGTCTTTGGAATTTTATTTGCAGTAAAGGCAGTACAGCACGTGCTGTCTTTTTGGTTTGACTTCTTTTATTTAACAATTCTTTTGAGATATTCCTATTGCTTCATGTACTCGGAGTACTTTCGTACGGACTTGGCACAGCCAGTTGATATTTGAGTTGGTTTTTGATGTTAGACTATTGTGAATAATACTGTTATAAATATTCATGCACTAGTCTTTTAAAATACCTTTCTGGACATTAACAAACTTATTTGAAGGTCGAATTGAAGAACTGTTGAAAGTGAAAGTCTTAGAGTAGCTACCTACACAAACAGGCCACTAGCTCTGTGGTTCTGAACATCCCAGCTTAGATTCTGTACCTGTAAAATGGGGCTGAGTGGAGACTGGAACAAGCTAGAGAGCACAGACCAATTTAAAGAACAGAATTCCCACATTAGTTCTAGTGATTATTTTAGTGTACCAGGAATATGTTCTCACTGTTGTCAGATCTGACACACACACACACACTCACAGAGAGGGATATTTGATATGAGAAATTTTATGTGAAATTTGTAAGTTAAAATTTCCACGCAAAAAAATTTTTTTCTTACAGTTAAAATTTAAAGTTTAAAAAAACTTTTTTTTTTTTTTTTTTTTGCAGTCCTGGGGATTGAACTCAGGACTCTGTGCTTGCCAGGCAGGCACTTATTCTACTGAACTATCTCCCTGGTCCTAAAAAAAAGAAAATGTAATAATACGTATCTTCAGTTTATAGTGATTACGTGTATTGCAAGGGAGTTTATACATGTATAGTACATATTTTAATTATTTTTTGTCCCCTTCACTTCTCTTCCCTCCCTGTTCCCTGTAATTCGTTTCTTTTTTAAAGGGTACAAATTTTTGCTTTAAACAAAAATAGCTCAGAATAGCTCAAAAATGGCCAAATAGCTCAGCGGATAAAAAAGGGGATACAAAAGAAGGACCATTTTACATTTGTATACCCAGAATAGTTAGGATAGATATGTAGCTACTTTCGGTTAATTTTATGAGAAGAAATATTTGTACTAATAGTGTTTGGACGGGAGACCTTGTCTGCTTCCTGTACTATGGATAACCACTAGGAAGATAAAAATGTAAAAAGTATTAATTATTGAAATTGTCCTGTTAATCAGCTTTGAAACTGTCTCATTGATATTTGTCTCAATAAAATTAAATTAAAAAAAATAAAGCTTAAAAAAATAAAGCACCTTCAAGCAGGTTCTGGGGCGGGGCTCCCCCCAGGGCACACTGAGATTGCAATTGAGACTGGGCATGGTAGCAGGCGCCTGTGATCCCAGCTCTTGGGTGGTTGTAAACAGGTGGATCACTACAAGTCCAGTCTAGTAGTGAGACCCTGAACACCCTGTAGACCCTTCCCTAAAATACAAAATAAATAATCAAGCTCCATGTTTTATTTTTATTTTTTTTTTAATGTATTTAGTACAGTGTCTACAGGTCTCACTACACAGATTGGGCTGGTAGTGGTAGTGATCCTCTTGTTTTCAGCCTCCCAAGCACTGGGATTATAGGTGGAAGCCACCATGCCCAGTCGTCTAATTCTTGTTCCTTTTCCATTTGGAAAAACTGTGCTTGCATTGTTTGTTCCTCTTTTTGTCCCTTCCCTTCCCTTTTGAACCTCCTCCTTCCATTTTTTGTTCCCCTTCCCCATTTGAAAAAGACTTTGCTACTCCTGTTACCTTTTATTTGGTGATTTATTTGTCTTTTGGGTTTTTCACAGTAGAAAGCATGTGAATTTTTTTGTTGTTTTTTTGACAGTGGAAGTACCAATCTTGCTATGTAGTTCAGGCTGGCCTTCAACTCACTGTATAGCTGAAACTGGCCTCAAGCTTGTAGCAATCCTGCCTCAGCTTCCCCAGTGCTGGGATTATAGGTTCACACCACTACTTCCAGTTCCCATGCAATATTTAGATTTATGTGTCTGATTTATTTCACATAACATCCTTGTTAAGCTACAAATGCCTCAAGTTTATCCTTTATGGCAGAGTAGTATTACATCATGTATAAATACCATATTTCTCATTTGTTGATGGTCATATAGACTGTTTCTAAGATTTAGCTATTACAAGTTATGTTAAAGTTTAAAGTTTTAGAAGTCCTTTTGTGGGAACTGAACAGAACCAGTCAATGGGCATTGATTTCTGGCTTTAATTCGGTTTAAGATCTGTCTGCCTGAAATCTTAAGTTAACTTTGTCTTCTGGTTGTCTGGTTGTTCTTGGTGGTGGTGTTGAGGGGGTGTGTGTGTGTGTTTTGAGACAAGATCTTGCAGTGTAGCCCAAGCTGGCCTCAAACTCATAGCAATCTTCCTGCCTCAGCCTCCTGAGTTCTAGTATTACAGGCTTGCATTATCACACCTGCCTTATCTTTTGTTTTTAATTATATGTATTTCTAGTAGTGTACATTTGTTAAGATACCTGTTAC
>PVKA01008807.1:0-47436 GCA_004027165.1 Ctenomys sociabilis
ATGTGACTCTCCCCAGGCACACTATAGAACTTTGATCTCTTTCCTCTGTGGCTCCATAATCTCCTTGTTCAGAAAATTTGGAGCTCACCTGAGTTTCATGATGTTGCAGTACAGGTTCTCCTATGTCCTGAGTCTTTGCTGACCTTGAAAGGCTAGGGCCAAAATGTTGGCTGGCCTTGTGGCTCTTCTATTTCTCCAATTTTGATATGTGAACTTAGGAGGTTAAACAACCAGAACAAAGCTGATTAGTAGCCTGCAGCATATGCCATTCACTTTGCCCTATCTGACTCAATTGTTTTTAGTTGTTGTTGTACATTTCTATTTGTATTTCTTCTTTTCACTTCTTATACTAGGGAGACTATACCATATTTCCACATGTGTGTTTGGTTTATTTCACTTATGAGTATATGTTCAAGTGGCATCCACTTCAGTATAAAGGCTTCAAACTTATCATTCTTAATAGCTGAGTAATACTCCATTATATAGAAATACCACATCTTTTTCAACCATTCTTCATGTGACGGACATCTTGGTTGTTTCCAAGATTTTGCTATTGCAAATTGTGCTGCTATAAACATAGATACACATAAATCACTATGGTATAATGTTTTCAGTTTCTCTGGGAAAATTCCCAGTAGGAGGATAGCCGGCTTGAATGGGATTTCCAGTCCTCCTCTTTTGAGGAGTCTCCACACTGATCTCCAAAATGGTTGTACCAGTCTGCATTCCCACCAACAGTGGAGAAGTGTTCCCTTTTCCCCACACCCTCTCCAACATTTGTTGTTGGTTGATTTCCTTATGATAGCCATTCTTTCTGGAGTGAGATGGTATCTCAGTGTTGTTTTTATTTGCATTTCATGGATGGCTAGTGATGTGGAGCATTTTTTCATATATTTATTCGCTTCTTTAATTTCGTCCTCTGAGAAGTGTATATTCATCTCAGATGCCCATTTCTGAATTGGGTCTTTAAATTTGCGGGCCCTGTTGTATCTTAGTTCTTTATATATTCTAAACAGCAGAGCTTTGTCTGATTCCTTATTAGTTAGGATTTTTTCAAAATTTGTGGGGTTTCTTTTCACTCCGTTGAAAATTTCTTTTGACGTGCAGAAACACCTCAAGAAGAGTTGATCCCAGTTGATTCTTTCAAGTGTTTCCCATGCAAATATATATTCATGAAGTCTTTACCTACCCCTATGTCTTCAAGAGTTCCTCCTATTTTCTCTTCCAGGAGATTGAGTGTTTCTATTTTAATGTTTAGATCTTTAATCCATTTTGACTTTAGCTTAGTGATAATAGAGCTGGGTCAAGTTTTAGTTTTCGGCATGAAGAAAGCCGGGTTTTCCAGCACCATTTGTTAAAGAGGCTATCTTTCTTCCAGTGAGTATGTTTGGCCCCTTTGTCGAAGATCAGATGCCTGAGTGTGTTCATAGATGCCTCTGCATCTTCTAATCTATTCTGTGGATCCTCAGGTCTGTTTCGTTGCAAGTACCATGTTGACTTTATCACAGTGGCTTTGTAATATAATTTCAAGTCAGGAATTGTGATGCCTCCTGCCTTGTCTTTATTGACCAAGATTGCCTTTGCTATTCTAGGTCGTTTGTGGTTCCAAATAAATTTTAGGAATGATTTTTCTAGGTCTGGGAGGTATGTTGGTGGCAGTTTGATAGGGATTGCATTAAATCTACAGCAATTTTGGGAATATGACCATCTTCACTATGTTGGTTCTTCCTATCCAGGAGCATGAAGTATCTTCGCATTTTCTGAAATCCTGTATAATCTTTTTTTATCTGTGAAAAGATCTTTGACTTCCTTGGTTTAGTGAACTCCAAGGTTTTTCATTTTCCACTGTGCTATTGTAAAAGGTATTGTTTCTATTGTTTCCCATTTGGTGTGCTTGTTATCTGTGTAGAGGAATGCTATTGACTTTTGAGTATTGACTTTGTATCCTGCTATGCTACTGAATTTCCATATCAGTTCTACTAGCTTGTTGGTGTAATTTTTTGGTCTTTCAAATAAAATATCATGTGATCTGCAAATAGTGATAATTTAACTTCTTCTTTACCTATTCTTATTCCCTTTATTTATCCCTCTTTTCTAATGGCTGTTGCTAAGGATTCCAAGGCTATATTGAATAAGAGAGGTGATAGAGGACATCCTTGTCTTGCACCTGATTTAAGAGTAAAAGATTTCAGTTTTACCCCATTTAGGATTATATTAGCTTTTGGGTTGTCATAGATGGCTTTTATCAAGTTAAGGTAGAGTCCATCTATTCCAATTTTCTGTAGGACTTTGAACATGAATGAGTGTTGGACTTTGTCAAAAGCTTTCTCTGCATGAATTGAGATGATCATGTGGTTTTTAGATTTCAGTCTATTTCTATAGTGTATTACATGTATAGATTTTCAAATATTGAACCATCCTTGCATCCCTGGGATGAATCCTACCTGGTCATGGTGTATGATCTTCTTGATGATTTGCTGTATTGTATTTGCTAGGATCTTATTCAGTATTTTTGCATCTATATTCATGAGCAAGATTAGCCTGTAGTTCTCCTTTTTGTTTGTGTCTTTCCCTGGTGTTGGAATCAGTTTAATACTTGCCTCCAGAAATGATTTTGGGAGGACTACTTCCTTTTCAATTTCATTGAAGAGTTTGAGGAGTGTAGGGATTATATTTTCTATGAATTTCTTCTAGAATTCAGCTGTGAATCCATCAAGACCTGGAGTTTTCTTAGTTGGTAGGCTTTTTATTACGTTTCATATTTCATTGGCTGTTATCGGCTTATTGAGATTTGTTATATCCTCTTGGTACAGTTTTGGAAATTTGTACCTTTCCAGGAATCTGTCCATTTCTTCTGTTTCTTCTGTTCTGTGAGCATAAAGATTCTCGAAGTAACTGTTGATAATCTTCTGAATTTCCACTGGTTCTGTGGTGATTTCACCCTTTTCACTCCTTATTGCATGTACTTGCATTTTTTCTTTCCTCTTTTTGATGAGGTTGGCTAAAGGCTTATCAACTTTATTTAGTCTTTCAAAGAACCGACTTTTTGATTTGTGGATTCTTTAAACTGTTTTCTTCATCTCAATTGAATTAATTCTGCTCTAATCTTTATGATTTCTTCCCGTCTTTGCGCTCTGGGTTTTGTTTGCTCTTCTTTTTCTAGATGTCAGAGTTGCAACATTAGGGTGTTTATTTGTTCCCATTCTGTTTTCCTAATGTGTGAGTTCGTAGCTATGATTTCCCCTCTAAGAACTGTTTTCATTGCATCCCATAAATTCCGGTAAGTTGTGTTTGAATTTTCATTGAATTATAGATATTGTTGAATTTCTTGTTTAATTTCTTCTGTGACCCATTGATCATTGAGTAGAGTGTTGTTGATTTTCATGAATTTATCGGGTTTTTCTGGTTTCTTTTGTCACTTAGTTCCAGTTTCATTGCATTGTGGTCAGATAATATGCATGGGATAATTTCTGATTTTTTGTATATACTTACACATGACCTCTGGACTAGTGGTCCAAAACAGCATGTGGTCTGTTTTGGAAAATGACCCATGTGCAGCTAAAAAAAATGTGTATTGAGCTGTGGTTGGGTGGAACACTCTGTATATGTCCACCAGGTCCATTTTTTCCAAGCTCTGGTTCAGTTCTGCTACTTCCTTGCTAATTTTTTGTCTGGTTGGTCTATCTTTTTGAGATAAGGGGGTATAAAGATCTTATGTTAAGATTGTGGTCTTAGATATTAGGTTTTTCATGTCCATTAGGATTTGCTTTACATAGTTGGATGCTCCTGTGTTTGGTGCATAGATATTTATGAGTGTTACCTCTTGCTCTTGAATTTTTCCCCTGACCAATATATAGTGGCCTTCTTTGTGTCGTTTGATCATTCTTGGTTTGAAGTTGAGACTGTCTGAGAACGGAATTGCTACTCCTGCTTTTTTCTGAGGTGCTGGGGCATGTAGTATTGTTTTCCATCCTTTGACTTTGAGCCTATGAATGTCCTTTTCAGTTAAGTGTGTTTGTTTTATACAGCATATTGTTGGATTTTGTTTCCTAATCCACTATGCCAGTCCATTTCTCTTAATTCATGAATTGAGTCTGTTTACATTGATGGTTATAATTGAAATGTGCTGACTTATGTTTGTCATTATATTTATCTGTTGTTTACTCCTTTGTATCCTGTGTTTGTCTGTCCTGTTTAGTGGGTTCCTTCCATTCTCATTCATGGAATTCTTCTCATTGTGGTCTCTCTCTAGAGCATCTTTCAGCAGCCTGTGTAGGGGATGGCTTTTTCATCATGAAATTCTTTAGTTGTTCTTTGTCGTGGAAATATTTCACATCTCCATCAAACTTGAAAGAGAGTTTTGCAGGGTATAATAGTCTGGGCTGGAATTTGTTTTCATTGAGGACTTGAAGAACTGTGCTCCATGCTCCCCTTGCTTTCATAGTTTTTGTAGAGAATTCGGCTGTAATTCTGATGGGTTTTCCTTTGAATGTGAGCTCCCTCTTCTCTCTAGGAGCTTTCAGTATATTATTCTTGTGTTGGATTTCTGGGATCTTGACTATTGTATGTCTCGGTGTGATTTTACTTGGGTTGAAGTTATTTGGTGTTCTGTGTGCTTCGGTTACCTGAATGTGGGATTGTTTCCTCATATTTGGGAAGTTTTCTGCAATTACTTCTCCCCAAATTCTTTTTATGTCTTTTGTTTTGACTCCTTCATTCTCATTGATATCAATTATTCTCACATTGTTCATCCTGGCATCATCTTGCAGTTGATGGATTATTTTTTCCTGCATTCTCATTGTTTTTAAGAGATCCTTTCTCACCTTTTCACTAGCTGCACCAGCATCTTCACGATCTGAAACTCTATCTTCACTTTCACTCAAACGGTTTTGTAGACTTGTGATTGATATTGTTAGTTCTTCTATATCTCTTTGACTCTGTTTCATGCGTTCTATTTCTTTTCTGTATTGCTTATGCAAGAAATCCGTCATATTTCTGATTTCAATTTTTTTATCCATGTCTTCTTTAGAGATAGTTATTAATTCTTTTTCTGCAGAGTTTCTTCCAAGTTGGGTTTCCTCTGTATATTTCTGGACTTGTTTCTGCATTTCAGATGCTATGATTTCAAAGAATTCTTTTTTTCAAAGAATTCTTTTTTGATTTCAGAAATTATTTCTGCTTTGAGTTCCTCATGATCTTTCTGCTGTTGTTTCTTTGCTTCAGATGCTGTTAATTCATACATTTCAGCTGGAATAGTGCTCTCTGCACTTGTTCTGGGTGAGCATTGGTTTTTACCCCCAATATTTCTGGATTTGATTCTTTATTTCCAATGCTATATATTCAGATATTTCTTTTTTTTATTTCAGGAATCAATTCTGGTCTGAGTTCCTCTATATCTTTCTGCTGTTGTTCCTTTGCTTCCATTTCTATTAATTCATTCATTTCAGCTGAGCTAGTATCCTCTGCACTTACTGGTGGACACAAGGCCTCAGACTGAATTTTTCTCTTTGTCTTTGTCATTTTGTGTATCACTGACCTCTGACCTTTGGTGTCAAGCTTTGGGGCAGCTATAACTTTAGCGTGTAATGAGATTCAGGTCCCAGTTTATTCAGTTTGAGATTATCCACGTATGCCTGGCCTGGATCTAGCTGTTGCATTCAGTTCCTTTTTGCTGCAACTCCTGTGGTTCCCCTCTGTTGGTTCTCTGGTCAGGTGAGCATGAACCAAACCGGGATGCAGAGCGAGTAGTGAAAATTCCCACTATCTTGGCTGGCTTTGGTGCGAAGATCCAGAAAGTTGCCAGAGTCAGCCCTCCTGTCTCAGGCAGGTTGTTCTCTAGGTGGGCAGGCCTGGGCTTTGTTGGGTCTGCTGGGCTTCCAAAAGGATAGTGGATGTTCTTCTTCACTGGGTAGGCTGTGCTGGGTCAGCCAAGCTGTGTTGTGTCCGCGGCCATAGGCTGGAACTAGAGAAGGCTGGGATAGGTCCCTCAGGTGTGGTGAGCCTGGAGCCCTCACTCACAGGCCGGGCTGCACTGAATCTGGGGCCATGGTGGGGACCGGGGATCGCTAGGAAATGTTCCTCTGGCGCAGCGGGCCTAGAATCCTCACTCACCAAACTTTGATACCCAGGGAGTCAGGGAAATTCCCACTCACTCAACAGGCTTTAGGGCAGGGGATCTGGGGAGTTGCTGGTGAGTGGGCCCTGAGGTATCAGGACGGTCACTGGCTTGGAGGGTTTGGGGGCGGGGATCTGGGTATTGCTGGTGCGCGAAGAAGCCAAAGGCTCTCCCGCAGATTCACCACACACTCACTGATCTGGGAAGCCTGGTGAGTCCTGCAAACTCCTACTCACTGGGAGGGCTTGTGGTGGTATCCTTGAGGCCACCAGAGTCGGCCCCGCTCTCTCAGGCTCATTGCTCTCATTGCACAGGTGTGGGACGGGATTGAGGAGGATGGCAGCGTCCTAAGAATACTTTTTGAGCACCCTGTGCTGGGCAGCAATGCAGGATCTGTGTACACACAGTCACAAAGACAGGATGCCACATGAAGAAGTTCTGCTAGAAGGGGACATGAGATCCAATTAACTGTATCAGGAAGAGTGATGGATTTGGCGGGGGTGGAAACATGTCCTTGAGTGGCAGATAAGGTTGTCCTCAGTGAAATTAGCAGGGCAGGAACGTGGTGTAGGCCTTCAATTCTGAATAAGATGGGCGAAAGAAAATGTGAACAGGGAAACTTTCTTACTTTATTATAGTATAGGAAATAAAAACAGCCCACAACACTGGATATGCAACTTAACCAGAACTAAATTAAAAAAAAAAACAAGCCAAAAAAGTAGAGAAAAAATGAGCAAGAGAGGGAGAATGACCGACAATGCTAGTGAATGCCTCACGGGCCATACGTTTCTCATTTCTCCTACTTGGCCTTTCCCAAATATTCTCCTGCAAACATATATTGCTTTTATAATGATAGAAAAATGTGAAAGCTTGTCCGCAGGAGGATGAGAGGCGCGTAGGGGGAACTGGCTACAGTCACACTCTGTAAACGACAAGTGCACTCAGCTACAAGGTGGTGACACTAGAAAGATTTCCAAGGACAGTCTCCAACCCACAGGCCCCAGTCCTTAACCAGAAACAGAAAAATAAGAGCCAGGCTATGTCACCCAAGTCCCCTAGAAAACATTTGCTGACTGAAGTCGTGACTGCCTTCCATCTACCCCTTTATAGAGGACACCACTTGTATGGCCCTGCACCAGGCACCGGATACGTCTCTCTCCAGATGCATTAGTGCCTTGATTGGTATTACACTTTGAATTCTAGGAGGCATTTTCATGAAGTTTTTGTTTAAATGTATCAGTTATGGGCTAGAAAGATGGCTCAGTGGAATAAGTGCTTCCCTGATAAGCACAAGGGTCTGAGTTCAATCCCCGGTTCTGGAAAAAAAAAAAAAAAAAAAAAAAAAAAGTGTCAGTTATTTAATTAGGTTCTTAGGACAAAATTTAGAACACTAATTTATGAGGATAAATTCCATTTGTCAAAGCCAAAATGGATCACAGATAGCCCCGCAGCTGAGGAACAGCTTTGATTTTTGTTAAAATCTATGAGTCCACCATTTTCTGATCCACCTTGTGCTGCTCTGAAATCTGCTATCTTTCTCGATGTCAAAGATCTCGCCCTCCTGGTGTCTGGGTTTCCACTGCTTCTTCTTGAAGTAAGCATCAGAGAGGTGTTTGGGGATTTTCACTTTGCTGATACCAATTTTTGTAGAGGTGGCAGTGACAAATTTCTGGTGTGTTCTTTGTAGAGGAACACGATTAAGGCTAAGAGGCCCAGTCATAAGTAGCAAGCCACTGGCCAACTGCCTCAGGAAGCCCACTCTCTCGCCTCTGTTACACCCGATGAGGATGACCAAGATCATGCCAGGAGTGATGCTAGCTCGAAGTTTCCGCACATGCTGACTGAGGGGTTTCTTGCTGTGGCTTAAGAGCTTTCAGGGCACATCTTCAGTAGGGTAATGCCTAGGCATTTTTCAGAGCTTAACCACCCAGGGACCACCATGCTTATCCCCACTGATTGGTTTTGTGATTGCAGCAAGAGCCTTCTTTTTTTTCTTCTCAGCCTTCAATTTAGCAGCTGTGTAACTTTGTTTTGTGCAAAGCCTTTCTGGAACACATAGCAGATCAGGAGTATCTGCCAAGTTCTCTAACCAGGATAGGATTTCAGCTGCAGTGGGACTGGCCTGTCTTGGACTTTTTTGCCTTAATGTTACCCTTCTTACCAGTGTCACCGGCAGCAGCCTTCCTGGCTTCAGGTTTCTTCTCTTTAGTGTCTGATTTCTAGGGTTTGTTTGCCCACCAACCTGCAAGATGGGATAGAATCATTTTCATGAAGTTTTTATTTTACTTTCTCCACAGTCTTATGAGGTAGGTCACATGCACACTATTTTTCTCATTTTACAGCTAAAGAACCTAAAACTTAGATGAAGTTTCTTGCCTCTGGTTATAAGCTGGTACATGTGTTGGAAGCAACACCAGAACCTGTATTTCTTTCTGAACACAGTGTTTGCCTCTCCAGGTTGCAGATGTCAAGTGTGGGCATGGCAATCTTTGGTGACAAAAGCCAGCAAAGATGCAGATCAGAAGCTGAGTCTTATTGCTGGCCGATGTGTGCCCAGGTACCAGGAAAGCTTTAGCACAGATGAGAGGGCCCTGGTTCTTTGTTGGACAAAAGAATCCTAGGAGTATTAGTACTCTCCCTTAAAGCTAAATAAACATACGGGTCCTACACAAACCCTTAAGCAAATATCATTGCCTTATGGAGTCTAATAATAAGAGCAAATACATTTCCTTTTATGTTAAAGACAAAAAAAAAAAAAAAAAAAAAAAAAAAAAAAAAAAAAAAAAAAAAAAAAAAAAAAAAAAAAAAAAAAAAAAAAAAAAAAAAAAAAAAAAAAAAAAAAAAAAAAAAAAAAAAAAAAAAAAAAAAAAAAAAAACAAACAAAAAAAAAAAAAACAATAAAACCAAGCAAAGCAATGGTATAAAATTCAAAACAAGATTGTAGGAGAGTAACAATGGTTAGTATAACAGAATTATATTAGCACAAAATTCAGAAAAAAAGAAAAGACAAATATTCCTAATTAAAGTAGAATACCATTATTAATTTCTGCTTTATTCTTAAAGCCACTTTTACATTAAGCATAATTTTACATTAAGGAAGAGAAGCATAGAAAAGAGAACAGCTTTGAGAATCATCAAAGCATGACTTATTTCTTACACACGTGCATACCTGCTCTCCTGCCTACATCTAAAAAGATGACTCCTTGAGAATGCGCTGATGAGCATAAGAGTATTTCTGTTCTCCTGCTGAGCCTGTGAAGTTGTTTTTCTTTTTTTTTTCAACTTACTAAGGTAGTGCGCGCAAGCGTGTCCTAGTGACTTCAGCTATATATGTCCTTTGAAAATCTTTAATAACATGTTAGATGCTCTGCATATGAATGCCACCACTTGGACTGAGAGCCAGACTTGCTCCTAAGAATACTCTCTGCTTGATTTCAATGTAATGCTATCCCTGATCTGATGAAAGAAACGGTCCTCAGTGAACCGCTTGCAAGCGCAATGGTGCATCTTCTTTTCCTGTTAATATGGCATTGGTAAATACCTCAGCAAAACACAGAGAAACAATTCCTCTAATGGATATGGAAAGAAAATTAATTTGCTTTCTGTGTGACCTAGACCCTTGAGATTATTTTCACACTCAACACTGCAACCATGATTTCTCATCTACTATAGTACTTTTGACTAGCACTGCAGACTCGGCTTTCTGCATGCATGGAGGTATGTTTAAATCCATACTGCTCTTTCTTTTTTCTAGAAGAACTTTGGAAATGATTTCCAATAACTGCAGCCAACTTTAAGCTCAAGGCTCAGGAGTTAAAGGTCACTCTCTATCTAGACTAACTGCAATAGATTGGAATCCCTGCAGCAGGCTATGGCTTTAGGACTCACCTTTGTATTTGACCCGATCTTCTTTCAAGCCCAAGCCTTTACCAGCTTCTGTCTAGGTTTTGATTAAACTTTTTTTTTTAATTTCAATGTATATTAAATGGATTTCTGTGTCAGCAAATAACAGCACATTTTCCTTAGAAATGTAAAATAATAAAATCAGGTATGTGCTTTGGATTCCTCATAAGGTGAGTCCGTGTCTGTCACCCTGTGGACACTACCAGTCTGTAGCAGAGTCTGGAAGGACACATTGCCCTCTCCCTCTCCCTATAAATATCATTCCTCATGTGCACCATAGATGCCTGGCACGGAAGCACAAGGAAATGGTGCTTCCTCTCTTACACTCTAAATACCATCAGGCCACAATGGCTGCCACGCAGGTGTCTTGAGGGCACACACCTGCCCCCAGCCTTCTTCCTTTGTGGTGTGCTAGTAGCTTCTCCCATTTTTGTAATAGTACTGCATCATGCAGCCCCACAATGAGTCACAGGCATCCTTTGCTTCCTGTCCTGTGGAAGCTAGTCTGTGGCAGAGGACTTTGAAAGCATTTGAGAGATTCCTACTCCCTGTGCGACAATGCGGCTCAGGGTGGAGCCCCTTCCTCTCACCTTCTGACCCCATGTGTTAAAGATTCCAAGCAAAGCCACTTTCTTGTGGCGCCCTGGAAAGGACTCTGGACTGAGCATCAGGGGATTCAAATTCACTGTCCAATTGTGCCTGCTCACTGGGTTTAATCTTTTGCTTGTAACGAATGGGCTAGTAGATTTAATTTCTATAAATTTAGTGAAATAGTGTCCAGCCTTGACCACAACACCTTTTTCTAAGTTCATGTCTTCAGATAAGCTTCCTAAGGGAGAGAGCCCAGTTACTACAGTTCTATCTGATTCTGATTTCAAAGAAGGTACCCAGAGGACTGCCTGCCCTAAAAAAGCACCAGAATCAAGGGATTTCTTAATTCATGTGGCAGTTTAAAATTTCAAGTTGATTTTCTTCTTCCTCTTAATGTAGCTGATTTTTCCTTCTGCTGAAGGCGCACTGTCGGACCTTCTCCACCATGCTTTCTGTAGCAGGTTGCTACACCACCAAGCATCCAGAGAATTGCTGCAGGGCTCTGGGACCTCTCTGCTATGCTGGCGCGGTAGAGGCCACCCTCATGGCTGAAAATGACATGGCTCCTCTCTCCCTTGCTGAGCCCACTCTGAAATGCCACTGCTGTTATGCAAGCCTTAACCCAGAAATCAGGCTGTGGCTAAGCTCCTTTCCCTCCCTCTCTGCCCTCACCATCCCTTGAGGACTTCCCATGAAACCATTTCCTCAAGTCGCTGTTACCTGAAATCTTCACCACGGAGCCTCAAATGAGACAGTAAACAAAATGCAGTTGACAGGAACAGGCACATTGTGAAAAGAGCTAAGCTTGAAGCTCTGCTCCTTAGCTCTTAGCCTACAGCCTGCAGCTCAGAGCCTCTCTGTGTCTGTCTTCTGTCTTTCTGTCTCTCTGTCTTTGTCTGTCTGCTCTCTCTCTCTCTCTCTCTCTCTCTCTCTCTCTCTCTCTCTCTCTCTCTCTCTCTCTCTCTGTCAAATGACAGTGCTCATTCTGCCTACCTTGAGGTGTTAGGGTGGGGTCGTAGGAGCCCAAAAAAAGCTGCAAGTGTTCAAAATCTCTCGTGCACAATACAAATGGAAGAAAGCTCATTTTTAATCTAAAACAAAATTTTAACATAGAACAAAAATCACTAGTATAGATTCTCAGAGGCAACCAGTTCAACAAGGCTTGTAAAATTCAGAAACTGGACTTCACATGTTGGTTCCCTGCTATTACCTCCTTGCCCACAGTTTTCAAACTTCTCTCCCCGAGGGTCTGCTGTTCTCCTCAGCAGTGCATCTGCATGCAGATGTGGTGCCTCTTCATCTCAGCACAGTCTCCAACCCATCTGAAGAATTTGCCTGCTAATGTCCATGGGCCCCTCCTCAACATGGCTCTTAACTTTATTAATTCATATTTATTTTATGTATCAGGGCTTAAAACTTCAGAAAGGAAGTTGATGCTTCCTATGTAGGTGCAGCTCATAGCCCTGCACTTCAGGTTTTGCAATGTGCCATGAATTGATGATGGAAAACAAGGAAATAGAGTCCATAGACTTTACGGCCCAGATGGTGGCTCCATTAGAAATATTTTAATGGGTCCAAAACATCGTGACATACACCAAAGTGTTTTTTTCTTTTAATAACGTCTCTACAAGATTCATGATGGCATTTTACATTTAATAAGGTTCTAATTAGAGGCTCAGCATGAAAGATTGAAGACATGAAGTCAGAACATTTTGGTACAATAAGTATTTGTCAAGCTCTTAGGCTCCAGGGATAAAAGGAAAAATAACACATTGTCCCTGATGGAGAAAGCGGACACACAAAAAAGTCCAGATTGTTACAAGAGTTCGTGGCATGTGCCTGACATGGTGTTCACAAGACACTCCCATCTAAAGCATCCCCTCCTGGAACTTTTGTAAGATACTTAAGCATCTCTTTAAGTTCCCCTGGGGCCTCCTAACCACTGTCCTGCATCTTTGTCTCAATGACACCTGCCTAGGCTTTGCTTTGGAACACTCGATTCATTGCAGTTGCCCCTTTATTGGGGAAAGATGTGTTCCAGGAATCCCCATGGGATGCCCCAAACTGGACACTGTACTGTAACAAGGTCAGAGCAAGGACATCACGTGAGGGAAGGTTCACTTGCCTGGCAGATGGAGCGCTATGCAGAATGGCACACAATGTGAGACACAGCCTCACATATCTCCAGAAGTTTTCACTCAAAAATTTTGGACTATGTTTGACCATGTGCAACTGGTCAAAGGAAATGCACAGATAACAGAAGACTACTTCTGTCTGCTTGCCATGGCCTTCATTCTTCCAGAGAGTTGGGACACTGAGAATTCCACATAGGAGAAGAGGGACCCAATCCGTCTTGGTTGCATAGTTTGTATTCTAGTGGCAGGAAACGGAGTTAACAAGGAATTAAGCAAAGGACAGGATCGCAGGCTGCAGATGTGGCCATGGAGGAAATACAGAGTGATATGACCACGAATAAGCAGAAGAGGGCTCTGTAAGCTAGCTGGTTGCGGAAAGCATCTGAAATACGAGATATCTGAGTGGAGACACAGAAAAGGGGAGTATGTCCAGGTAAGGAGATTGTCCACGGTGCTTGGAAGAACTGGGTGTAAGCAAGTGGCCAAAGGAAAGCTGTGCTGCCAGCACTGGCAAACACAGCAAAGGGGAGGGGCACAAGGGCCGAGGCCAGCGTGGAGGTCGTGGGAACAAGCAGGATTTCATTCTCAGAGCCAGGCAGCATTTGAAACTGAAACTATGTTACGAAATACACACTTGAAAGGGACACTAAGATCAGAGCCCAAGCAAGCAAGGAAGAACCCCATCCCCGTGTGAGCTGCTCCCCTCCCAGGCTGGGTGCTGTGATTCCTTGTCCATGCCCCTTGCCTCCCTCTTTGCCCTCCAAAAGGTCATTCTCAGCGCAGGTTATCATAGCAGAGCTGGCTGCAATCATGTTGGCTTCCTGTCCCGAACCCTGCCAAACCTTCCCATGTCATTGAGAACAAATTAAAAATTTGAAGCTCTAGCAATTCAAATATAGACAGAGGAAGGAACAGAATAGAGTTGAAACTCGACTTGATTCCAGGTGGGGATTTTATGCAAGTAAAGAAGGTAAGCAGTGGAGGGAGAAATGTTTCCCAGTTAATATGGTGGGCAGAGCTGGATACTATGTGGAAAAAATGTATCCAGTCCTTTCCTGGAGCATTCTACCCAAATTGATTTCAAGTGTGTCAAAATCTTAAGCATAAGGTATCATCAAAAAAATAATAAATCATAGAAGCCTTGCAGGAAAACGGTCCATTTTGAGGAAGCACCTCTCAAAGAATGACATGGAATGAATACACCATCATTGATAAATTTACAAATATTACACACACAGAGAGATTTACACACACAATGATAGCCCAACTCAAAAGAAAGTGGAATTAAAATTATTTATTTATTATTTATTTATTATTTATCTTGCAGTACAGAGCATCAAACTGGGAACCTTGCAATTGCCAGGCAGCACTTACGCTGCTGAGCTGTCTCCCAGCCCTAATATCTATTTAGAATTTTTCACTCTGACAATCAGTTTCTCTACAGAACAAAACTATTATAAATAGGCAAATGTGTGAAAAATGGGCACTGCACAGAAATGTAAATGATTAATAAACGTAAAAGAATTTGCCTCACTCGTGACTCTTTTATTATCACTCATAACTTTTTTTTTTTTCCTGTGCCAGGAATCGAAGGAAAGGCCGCGCACTTGCCAGGCTGTGCTGCTGAAGCGCGTCCCCCTAGCGCATAAACTTAAATGCCTATTAAAATCATGTACTACCAGTGCCAACAGGGAAAATTTTCTAAAAATTCCAAAACTTCATAAAACGTACAGCTCGAGATGAGCAGCACAACAGCCCACACTCTGCTGGCGGAGGTGTAAGTCCGCGAGACCTTTTGGCGATCCCTGTGCAACAATAACAAAGAACGAACACACTTGCACTCTCATCACCTAATTCCGGTCCTAAGCATTTAACCGAAGGAGTGCGCCCGTGTGAGTCAACAAGATGGAAGAAGTCTCACGGACGCACTGTGTGTAATAATAGACCTCTAAACATGCACAGTGGCCATCTGGGCTTCTTGAGTCGGTGGAATACAATGCAGTTATGAAAAGTCCTGATCAGTCGCTAATTCGCTAGAAGATCAAACAGTGATAAAGAGCTGTATCACTGGCACATGCACACAGTGTAAAAGTGTTTGTGTTCAGTGAGAGATTCTAAGCCAGCATTAGCACTACATCAAGGATTTTGTTTAAATGTAGTACTATAGATACATTATTTAAGTGTTGGCCTTATTTCAAAAGAATTGGAGGCAGGGAGATGAAATCAACAAAGTGATAAATTTCTGTTCTTGCAACTTAAAATCAATGTATATTTCTACTTTAGAGTCTAATATAACAATAACACTCTATAAGCCTCTAACTCCTTTTTTGTATGCCTCAGCTTATTCAAGGATTAGAAGAGATTTCTTTAGGAAATGAAAATAACTCATCAACTATAATTTTTTACAATAACTGTCGCATAAGCTACAGTTTTCACAAAGCATCCCACCTTTTAAAGCTTACCAGAAACATTGTTACTAAGAATTATTAACAATACTGACTTTTCCTAATTCACTTTTCCCATCCAACACGATCAGCTGGGACTACAAACTGAAAAGGTCTGGGACTTTAGAAAGGAGAAGGAACAAGCAGTTGTGGACAATTAAAATAGCATTACAAATTAGCTGTGCGTATGAAGCCACACACTGGTAGGCATATGAACGGAGTTGTATCGTGCTCACATCTGATCTGTGTGAATTGCACATTTTGTTTCACTGGGTAATTGTCAGAATTTCAGGGGATTTTGTTGTCATTGTTTTTCTTTCAGTGTCCAGTTCAGCATCATTTTTTATTTCTCTACTTTGTGTTTCTTTCCTGGTTCCCTCACTAGGCCACAAGTTTCTGTGATCCCTTTGAGAACTATATATAGAGAGAGTATAAATAAGCTCTCTGCATTAAATTAGTTAATGCTAGGGATACTACTATTATTGTTACAGGGGTAAAACAGAAGGAACACACTAATTACGTTCTCCTTGACACACATTACTCATTTAGTCTTCGCAGCACTCCATGACGTACCTTCTATATTGCCTATGTCTCTCATTTGCAGTGTGTGGCAGAAGGGTGTTTAATAAATTGCCTAACACTGCACAGCTAGTGAGCAGCAGACTCAGACCTTGAACTCAGGACTCTCATGTCCAAATTTCATGCCGCAGGCCAGGGTCACACTAGGGTGCAAGCCACAGGGCCTGCTGCGCAGGCTATCAAGCTATTAAAAGTGCAGAACGTTACTAAAACAAACCAGGTTTCACTCAGGTTTCATGGAGCAGATTTTCCTGCAGTGATGAAGTCATTGCGGGGCTCCCACACGAGCCCAAGAGCAGCTCCTCTGGCACCAGCCCCACTGCCCAGAGTCAGTACTTTTGAGAAAGGTGCCACGGGTGCCTACTTTAGCTGCAGGTCAGGACCCTCAGCCTGGTGACACGTGGCTGAGTCACCATTCTGGCTTCATCAGCTGAAATCCTAAACCCAGAAAATGCCTAGCCCAGCCCAGGTCAGTGGGGATGAATGATTTCTCCTATTAAGCAGTACAATAAGTTGTTTTCGTGGCTTCCCAAGAAGCTGTTCACTTTGTTCAGCTGCAAATCGTGAAGGAAGTTCTGAACATGCAAAAAAGCAGAGAGCCTTTCATTTGCGAGCTCCAGCCTGCTTCCAGAGTGGCCTGCTTCTTGTGGCTGGGAAGCCGAAAGACTTCCCAGATTCCACAGGGACCTGTGTGCTGGTCACGTGGTATCTTCGTCATCTTGGCTGTTGCGGCCTCGGTATGCCCTCCGGTGTGACACAGGAGACACACCACCCGTTTCCTTTAGTCTGGCTCTGACTATTTGAGGTTTCTCCCGCATCGAGAGCTGCAGGGAGCCATGCGTGTAACACACACCGAAGACAGCGGGGCTGCAGCCCGTGAGAGGAGGATGGGCTTGGAGACCTGGGCTGCCCCGGGCTACTTGGCAAGCTGGGAGCTGGGGCCCGCCCGTATGGAGCACATTTGTGTACTGTGCCTCCTGCCCCAAACCCTGCAGCGTGAAGCGTATGTTTCCATCCCACTATTAGGACCCAGCTGTGATTACCTCACTTAGCGAACACGCATCAAGGAAAACGCTACAACACCCAGAAGTAATCGAGACTGAATGCGAAAAGGAAAGCTGAGGTGCAAAAGGGCTACATTTAGTTCCAGAAAGGAAACGGTCTCTTCTCCCATCTCCCTGCTTGTATTTGTGTGAAGCCATAATTGCAACTGTCCCTACCTGGGACAGGTGCAAGGGGACCCAAGCAGAGGCAACTGGGTACCTTCCCTGGGCACTAGGTCAGAGGCCAGATGGGGGATTGAGAGTGTACATTTCACGTCTCCACTACTTTGTTGAGGTTATTCCCTGAAACTTCCAAGGGCTGCCTCTGAATGCATCTATAACTTATTGCATCCGTTTCTTTCTTTTTTCTTTTCTTTTTTTTTTTTTTTTTTTTTTTTTTTGTATTTGGTACAGGGTCTCACTATGCAACTTGTAGTGATCCTACTGCCTTTGCCTCCCCTGCACTGGGATTACAGGCGTGCGCCACCACACACAGTCTCAGTTGCTGGCTCAGTGCGCCCCGGGGGCAGAGCTGGCACAGCACGTGATGCCGGGACTCGAACCCTTAGTGCATCAATTTCTTAATGGCAAAGTTAAAACTTAACAGTGGAGTGATGTGAATGATACAGACTTAGGCTCTGTCTCTGAATTTTTTTTTTTATTTTAAAGAGAAAAAAAACAAAACAAAAGCAAAGCT
The DNA here is from genome assembly GCA_004027165.1 of Ctenomys sociabilis. NCBI lineage: Eukaryota > Metazoa > Chordata > Mammalia > Rodentia > Ctenomyidae > Ctenomys > Ctenomys sociabilis. Next base: position 17,508 of record PVKA01008807.1, read on the forward strand.
TTGTAGCTGCAGCAAGTACTACTTTGCATTAGGATCAGGGCTGCGGTTCTGCATCCATTTCCATAGGTTAGATGAAGTTTAGAGTTTGTTTTCAGATTTACGTGGCATATTCTTTTTGCATAGCTCAGAGTTTGCTACTCTGATTAAAAGTTTCTAGGTTGACAGCCACTTTCCCTTTGCTTCTAACAGGGTAGGAAGTAAGTGAATAGTCTGTGAGAGGGTAGCAACTCCATTTATTAAGCATTTCCTACATGCCAGACCCCATACTCAGAACGATGCATAAATTATCTCATTTTGTCCCCAAGAAAGCTTGGTGAAGAAGGATTATTCTGATCATCCCCATCTAAGAGAAAGAAACCAAGGTTTGGAGATGTGACATAAATTTTCTGAAGTCACACAGCCAGTAAATGGAATTGCTCTATGTTCTTAATCACTACCTTCTACCATCTTAGAATGTCCTTTAAATTGAAACAGATACTTACATTTGGAAGATCATGTAAGGATTTCTTCTATTTTTATTTTGTGTCAAACACAAGTTTGACTCTATGCTGCCCGGAGCCCTCGGCTTCTCCAGTGTTTTTCCATCTGAACAGGTGAGGGAGCTTGCAGGCAGCTCATCTTTCCATCCTCCATATTTTTCAAAATAGGCCCACAGGCTCCAATAAGCAGTAATGTTCGCTTTTGTGACGTCGTGGTGGTGACTTTGCCAGGAAGCGAAAGCCCGGATGGCTGGGGGGGCTGCCACGCTTAGCTCCAAGTGTGCACCCAGAGGTTGAGGCGCAGCGGCAGCTCCAGGTCTGCAGCGCCACAGGCAGTGGCAGGCGATTGGGTCTTTCAGCACTGTTTTGGCAAAAGAAGATTTTTTTATCCAGCACTTTTTGGAAGGCAGCTGGAAAAGAGTTTATAAGGGCCAGCCAAAGAGCTCAGCAAATTAAAGCCCACAAGTAGGAATAGGGACTGGGGATTTGATCCCAGGGCCTGCCATGCTGACCCCACCCCCCACCCCCCCCGGGTGTGCTGAGACAGCAATTGAGACTGGGTGTGGTGGCACACATCTGAAATCCCAGGCTCTTGAGAGACTATAAACAGGCAGATCACTACAAGGAGTGAGACCCTGAACACTCTGTAGACCCTCCCTAAAATACAAAAACAAAACAAAAAACAAAAGCAAAAAAAAAGGGTTTGTGTTTATATTCTCACTCTTTTTTATTATTATCTTCAATCTTTTTTTTTTTTTTCAACAGTGTCTCACTATAGTTCAGACTAATAGTAATCCTCCTGTCTCAGCTTCCCCAGTGCTGGGATTGCAGGCATGCACCACCATGCCCAGTTTCAGTGGCTGGCTGGTCACAAAGCTGGCACAGCATGTGTACTGTACCAGGGATCAAGCTTGGGTCCCTGTGCTTGCCAGGCAGCACTTAGATGACTGAGCTATCTCTCTGGCCCTGTTTGCCTCACTCTGCAGCTCCGAGACAGTGCAGATACATAGCATACACTCAGTACTACCTGAATGAATGAATGTATGAGTGAATGAATGAATGAATGAATGAATGAATGAATGAATGAATGAATGAATGAATGAATGGGCCAATTCATAACTTGCTAACCCTCACTATTTCATCTAAATAATGTTTCTCAGAAAGGATCTGCCTTAGAATTTTAAACAAATATACATGTAAGAGCAAATTGTTTCTCTAGTTCCTGCCCATCTCACCCAGGGTTTCCAGAAGTCTCCCAAGTTGATCTTCCCTGGCTCAGGACATGGTACCATCTGCCTGTTGTCACCTCCCAGTCTGTTCTAATAGATACCAAGCACCTGGAGAGATCTTTCCATCTTGTCTTGGATCCCAGTACCCAAGTGAACTGCCCACTACCCTGTGCCATCCTGCCTCCCTTGAGTTCTGTCAGCACCAGCCGGGCTGCAGCTGCCAGGTCAGAACCACCAGCAATGAGTAAAAGTCCAGAGGACTACAAACCGCACTCAGGCTCCACTGGGGGAGGGTACTTAAAGAGGACTTTTCCAAAGTACTAGGCAAGAGTGGAGAGAGTTGGAAAATTCAGTGACCCCAGTTAGTAACAGAAAAATGGCCACCACCCCAACAAGCCACAAGAGACAGGGAGGAGGTATAGGACCTCCAGGGAGGACATTGTGTGGCCCTGGGCCTCCTACAGAGCTATGAGTGGCACATGGTACCACTGCCATGTTCCAAATCAGGAAAGATGAACTTTGAAGACTTCTAGAAATCATGGGTGAATGCTGGCCCTTTGAGAAGAACTCGCAGGGGCTGGCAAGATAGCTCAGCGGTCTAAAGCGCCTGCTTAGGCAAGCTCTCAGGGACCGCGGTTCGATCCCCAGCACCACGTGCCGTGCCAGCCCCTCCCCCAGGGTGGGCTGAGCTGACCCCCTCCCCGCAAAAAAAAAAAGAGTCCGTGATGTGTAGCGAGAAGAACTCGCTTATATCTGTAAACAGACTAGGTTCTCCTTACTGTGTGTGTGTGTGTGTGTGTGTGTGTGTGTGTGTGTGTAACTGCGGATTGAACTCAGGACCTCAAGCATGCTAAGCACGTGATCTACCTCTGCTCTGCCTGGGATCTACCGTCCCAGCCCTCTCATGCTCTTTTGTACTCTGCCTCATTCCTATGGAGCTGCCACCCCACAGATGTCTGACTTTATTTCCTTGCTGAACTTCAAGCCTTAAGTGTGTGTTCCTGGTATCCAGCCCAAGAACAACACAAAGGAGACTTTCAAACCATGCATCTTAGATGGTTGAGCAAATGACTGACTATATGATTGCCTCCTTTAATGTGCGGAGAAGCAAGGGCATAGCCAGAGCCTAAGCTGTGCCACCTCACCCAACACACGTATGTTTTCTTTAAACGCATGTGGAACATTTTCCTAATAAAACATTATAGAAAAAAAATAGATGTGCCTAAATGAAAAGTGAGTATCACTCCTTCCTCACCAAGCTGTACATAGAACAAAATGCTGAAGTTTATTTGCTCTGACTTCTTTATCTTTAATTACGTGTACTTTTCAAAGCACTCTAGTTATACCTGTTGTGCTGAGAGTACAATGTGGATATTGTTCTGTAACGCTGCATGCAGATTTGACCTCATTACTTTTAAAAGCTGCCAAGTTCCGCCTCAGCAATCATGATGCAGAAGAAGAAAGAAAGCAGAACAGAAGTGAGCTGAGGCAGAACGAGCAGGCTGGGCTCGCTGCTTCTTGTATGGTTGGTCTTAGGTTCATCAATTTCTCCTTATCATGCACAGCAGCCTTATCTCATAATAAGACCAGGAAAACAGAGGGAAGAAGGCAATCCTAGTGCCTCACGTGACCCTGTTGCAGGACCAGGAATTGCTGTTGTCATTTCCTTCTTGCACTCTCTATGCAGTGTAAATAAGTAAGGCTGAATAGCAAATTCAGAAAGACATTTATAAAATACATGATTGGTAAAAATTAATATTATATCTGTAGCCAAGAGGATAAAATCGATTTTAGAAAAGTAGGATATTTCTAGAGATAAGCTGCTTCTCCAGCATCCTCATGCTGAGAACATAAAGTCATACCTTCCTCCTCCACTCAGCTCCAAAGCCTGGACCTAGTGTATCTATCACAAAAGTAGCACATCTGTCTGCATAGAACCTGCAAATCATGGCTGTTGATTGCTTAACCATCAGTTTGACTGCAAATGCCTGGCTGAATTGAGCCAGCATGGTTCTGGGTGTGGAAGACCCACTTAAGAAAGAAGACTTGCTGTCAGAATGGTATAAAAGGAGAACAGGGTAAGGATTTCATGCTGAGTTTCCTTGGCAAAGCTTGATTGTAGCTGATTTCCTTCAGAGGTGCTTCGTGTGTCTTCTTTGGAGTGGCCTGGTCCTCACCATCACCAAGGATGGCTGCTGTTCTCTCTGTAGGAACTCTGGTCTTTGCCTTGCCTTGGGCATCATCTCTTACCTCTCAGTGCAGATTCCTCAGCTTTCAACAGCAGCCTCTGGGGCTGCCAGTGCAGTCTAGCCTCAGCTCTGGCCCTTGGGCTTTCTGGCGCAGACTTCAGCTTTCCATCAAAGGTTCCTCAGCCTGCTGATATGGACTCACATGGCACATGGCTGTGGGCCCCAGGCTTTACACTGGACTCTTCAGATCTGCATCCCATGGGTAGATCTCTTGCACTCTGCTGTATTATCAGCAAATATTGTAAATTTCTGGGTCTGTATTAAATTTGTTTCTCTTACAACCCCTGACTACTACATGCAGATGCTAACCCAGGAAATTTTATGTCCCATGGATTCCTTCCCCTGCTTTTCCCTGCAACCAAAGTCCTTGTACACCAAGAATTTGAGGGTTAAAACAATGAGAATTCTCCCTGTCTCCTTCAGCTCTAACTTTAATAAACTGTTTTTCCTTCCACCAAAATAACTTGTCTCCCATGTTTTAGGGGAGCAGTGGGCAATATAAACCTTAACCACAATAACATGACGCAGAGCAACATAAGTATTCTTTTCTTAAAAGCCAGAGAAATGAGTAGAAGAGGCCAATATGATATAACCTCTCTAATGGAAAATAAAAAGTTACCAATGTATGCTTGCATAAATAGCATGTTTCCTCAAATGGCAGTTTTCTTTAAATTCAGAAGTGCTTCGAAATAGTCATTTAGTGATAGTTTAATATGAGTTTTAAAGGGCCAGGCAAATAGCTCAGCATATTAAAGCACCTGCAAGTAGGCGTACCGGCTGGGGTTTGATCCCCGGGCCTGCTCTGCTGGCCCTGCTCTCAGTGTAGCCTGAGATGGTGATTGAGACTGGGTGTCGTGGTACACACCTGTAATCCCAGAACTTGGAGGCTATAAACAGGAGAATCACTATGAATCCAATCTAGTAGTGAGACCCTGAACACCCTATAGACCCTTCCTTAAAAATACCAAAAGAAAAAAAAAAAATTACTCTCTAATCTACCAAATCCACTCCCAGAAATGTGTGCTAAGGATGGGTCATAGGTGTGTTCAAAGGTACAATCCTTTCAATACTTCCCATAATGTCCTACATGACAGGCCCTTTCCCCCAGAATTAAGTATGTAACTTGAATATAGAGTAAAAGAATGTTTAATGGCATACAAATAATAAGTGAACAAAAAGCACTGTTAAAACACACCAGTTTTGAAAAGTAAATATCTAGGGGAATATAGCCAGAGCTGTAAACAGGCTTTAGGCTATTTTATGCTGCTGTGATAAAATACTTGAAGCCAGATACTTTATAAAGAAATTTATTTGGCTTACAATTTCAATAGTAGAATAATCCAAAAAAAAAAAAAAAAAATGGCACCATCATCAAGAGAAAGAGAAAAAGAACCAACATTGGAGAAGGGGACTCCCACGGGACAGCCTCCCTTGTTAGCACCTGAACATGCCAGAACTAACTCACTCCGAGACCAGCATTAATTCCCTCCAAAAGCAACACCCGCCACACGTTCACCTTACGGGCCTCACCTCTTAGCGGCCCATCACACCACGCAGTGGACCTGGCGCGTAGCGCATGGACCTTCAGGCAACACGCTCGGACCACAGCTGCAGCCTTGCCTGTCAGTGTTCGGATCATGGCCATTTGTCCCTTTTATCTGCATTTAGTAAATTCTTCACTCCAAACATCATTTTAGCAATAATGAATCAGAGAAAGAAAAGTGTTCTTTAATAGTGTTCCTTTAATAGAGCATTATAAAGGTCTATATCATATTTTGAACTTATTTGAAACTCAGTTTTATTGCACATATAGTAAACTCACTGTAAAAATTAATATGTATGGAGAAATAAAGCAAACATTTCTCCATGAATTATCACCCAGATTTATACCATTTTTGATAAAATAGTTTTTAATAAAAATAGATGAACAGGGCCAGGGAGATGATAGTTCAGTAGAATAGGTGTTTGGCAAGCACAGGGTCCTGAGTTCAATCCCTGGTACCACACCAAAAAAAAAAAAAAAAAAAATAGATGAACAGTATCCACAACATTTTATCACTTATTTTTGCATAAAATTCATCCATCTCATCATTTCCAGCTTGCACAACTTTGCTGACTTCCTCGGCCCAGCCCATACTGACGGGGTCCAAGTAGTTCTCAGGTCTACTCTGACCCAGCCTGGGGCACAAACACAGACTTGGCTTTTGTGTTTGGCCCTCGAGACTTCCTTAGGATAAATCCTCAAAGGGGGATTCATACTTACTTTTGGCTCTTTCCAAGACCTCTTAGTTGGATAAAATGAAATTGAGTAAAGCAATTAAAATTTGAGTAAGGAAATTAAAAACAAATGGCGGCAAACCCAAATTGGATCCCTCTCTGGCAGGAATGCCTTCCAACTTCTCCTGGTGGAAACTGGGGTAAAGGCTGTACCCCTGGAACTCCTGAGAGTTGTGGCTCTTGGGGGGAAATCCTTCAACCATGAGTTCTCTACACCCCTACAGTCACTGGAATTGCTCCATGTCAGAAATCCAAAATGCAGGGATTCTAGTCCTGCGATGACTCCTCTGAGCACTTCATGAATCTTCCTAAAGGCTCTCTGGCCTCCTTGGAATCACTGGGCCTTTTATCCAGCCATTCCTGTACTTCTGTCTTCATTCAGGCTCCACAGTGCCTCCACTGATCATTTTGTCAGCTTTCTGCTTCCTAAAGGCCATAGGGTGCCTTGCACCCTGGTATTCTCCCATCACCTACTGAGAAAACAGGAGAAATTACACACACCGTGGTGAAGGATGCCATTCCGAAAGCATGTTCTCCAACACGAGAAGGGCCTTTTCATCACTTAGATGGACCAAGCAGTCCCATTTCTGTTAATGATTATTCCAACCCTTCAGTACCCTCTGGAAGGCACCAGGCCTTTCATTTTCAACAAACTGCCTTGCTCCAGATTTTCAGAGGTGGTCCTAGCTTCAGGCATGCGCTCTCCCAGTCTATACCCACTGCATACTCTGCCCCATTGTCCTGCAGCATTAGAGAGTTTGTGGCTCTTTTCCCACTCAAATCCAACCCTGTGTCTTATATATATTTCTACCCACTCACCCAGAACTTCTTTCTCAAAGTTTCCATCACTGTTTCAGTTTATTCACCCTCTTTTACTCAGTAGGGTATTTGTCCTGAGCCCAGAAGTATTTCTAGGGTCACTGTGTACATCAATATTGCTACATTAATTCAGTATCTTGCTCCTTATTTCCATCCAAATTTCTCATATACAAAAAGTTCCACTCCTATATCCTGTTTTGTGCCTCCTGAGTCTGTGATGTTGGCTTCAGTTCCCACCATGTCTTTGAAGCTTTTTAAACTAAATTCCCCACTGATCAAAAAGAGAACTTTTATAAAAGCTTATTCAGATTCCACTTAGTGCATTCAGTTGTGCTCTTCTCTTTTTTCTTCAACTTTGTATTATGAAATGCCTCAGACCTAGAGAAAAGCTAGAAGAATAGCAAAGAGCACCTACCTGGCCACCACCAAGATTTACCATTGTTAACATTTCGCCTCAGATACTACCTTCTGCCTAGTACTTGATAATTTTAAAGGCAGTGTGGACATTGTGAGCCTTCGGTCCAAAATGTGTATTTCCTAATGAGTGGGACAGATAAGAGCAATATCTTCTAATAATCTTCTAATAATGAGGACATTCGCCTACAGAGTGATAATGCGACTTCATACTTAGCCATCATTCTTCAACATGATCCATGCCAAGTCTACCTCCAGCTGGAGAGACAGCCCAATTTGGAACTTGTGTTTCTTATTCCTTTGTAGCCTCACTGAGCTCCTACTTTTTTCTTTGTTTTCTTTAACGGCAGTGAAAGAAAAGCAGCCAGGAGTTTAGGTCAGATGTCTTCCAGGAATTCCTGCATTCTGTTTCTGCCCCTCTTGGGCTGAGTGAAGTGGCATCTATAGCTAGAAGCCAAGCTGAGTATTGTGAGAGCTGACACCACACGAGTAAGATGTCTATTCATAGCAGATTCAGTCACCTGTTCCATTTTAATGGTGCCATCTTTGACCACTCCATTAAAAGTGTATACAACAGATCTTGATGTGTTTTGTTTTTTTATTTTTTGTCCAGGGTCTCACTATGCAAGTAGGACTCATAGTGATCCTCCTGTTTTCAGCCTTTCTAGTTCTAGGATTACAGGCACACAGCACCATAGCTGCACTCCGTCACTGGCTCAGCACGCCCAGGATTGGGGCCAGTGCAGCATGTGGTGCCAGGGATCAAACCCTGGTCCCTGTGCTTGCATAAGCAGGCACTTAGTCCACTGAGCTAGATCTAGCTGGCCTTCTGATCTTGGTGTTTTATAAGTATATTTTCCTTTGTTGGTAAAGAGATCCATGAAATAATACTTTACTCTAAAGTAATACCTTATTTTATCTATTGATGGTCCCTGCTTGAATCATTTGTTACACTGGGCAGGGCCGGCCAAATATCTCAATGGATTAAAGTGCCTGTAAGCAGGTGCGGGGGCCTGGGCTTCAACCCCTGAGCCTGCCATGCCAGCCCTGCCCACAGGGCACGCTAAGCCAGGGACTGAGACTGAGTGTGGTAGCACGCACCTGTAAGTGTAGACCACTAGTGGTCACAGGTAGACCACTATGAGTCCAATCTAGTAGTGAGACCCTGAACACCGTGTAGACTCTTCCCTAAAATACAGAATATATATATTTTATACATTCTTTCTACATTATGCCATTTCTTCCACATTTATGAAATGATGTTTTGTTACATTTCCAACACATTTCAAGCTACTCTTTTTCTCCTCTCTTCTTCTGGCCGTGCCTCACTCTGACACCTCCTCATGTCATCCTCTCTCTGAGTGGTGTTCTTCATGTTCCATGTCAATTAGCCTCAGTACTACAGGGGCATCTGTGCCTACATTCGCAATGCACATGCTTTCCTGAACTTCAAAACCACACATCCTTCCGCCTGCCCAACACTCCCATCTTCAGGTGCTGTCTGGGGACCGACGCTGTACATGCCAGAACTCATTCTCTTGCCCCCTAAAACTGCTCTCAAGATGGCAGCACTATCTGGGCAGACTTGGCGCCGCCAGCCTGTGAGCTGTCCTGATTTCTCCCTTCAAACCCACACCAAGCAGCCAGTCTCTCCTGCTGCACACTTCTGCATGAGAGACCTCCTGCGGCCGAAGACCTCTTACCCTTCCCCAGTACTCCCCATCTCATCTGGAGCACTGCAGTGATCTGCTTTCTCCTGTGCCTCCACCTTAGTTCTGAAAATCAGCATAAATACAAGTTCTGTGATAAAACTTTTACAATTGTCTAAGCTCTGCATTGCTTGGAGTACAGTGTGAATTTACTTTTTATAATCACTACTATCTTGTTAATAAAACCAATCAAGATATCATACTTTGCTGATGTATATGAAAGAAGTCTTAGGTTGTGGTTTAAAATGAAAAGTGAGGGAGCAGGGATATAGCTCAGTGGCACAGTGCTTGCCTCCTGGCTGGCAGAGCCCTGGGTTTGGTCTCAAGCACAATAAAAAGAAGAAAGGATGGAAGAAAGGCAGGAAACAAAGGAGTAAGGGAGAAAAAAAGAAGGAAAGGGAAGACAAGAGGGATTCATAGACTGTTTTGTGAAACCGGCCCTTCCTTGGGTCAGTACATTACAGAGGAATAAAATGTATGCATCTGCTTATCTGAAAACCAGCATTATGCCACCGTGACTAGATTTTCTTTAGCAAGCACTTCCTAACAGAAGAAGAACAAAAATCTGTATGAGTAGTGAATTCAATCAAAGTCAAGGAGAAATAAGTCTCTACTTGTATAGGATTGTGATTGGTGGTTCAAAGTACCAAAACTTACTGACTGTAACATAGTTAAGAGGGAAAGATGGATAGGGCAAGACAGCAAGAGAAGATAAATTACCATTTTAAAATCCTATTCGCACCACTTGAGTGTGTTTAGATGTGAGTTGCAGCGGGATAAGCACTCACTATAGCATCCTATCAGAATTAATCTTGTTCCTATACCATGAAACTGTCACCTTTTGTGTTCTTAGAGGATAGAAAAGAGTAACAATAGAAAAATTTTAAATGGAAGAACATATAATGACTCATGTATAAAATGTTTCATAGTACTGAGGAGATAGCTCGGTTGTCTAAGCACCTGCCTGGCAAGCGCAAGGACCCAGGTTCGAGCTGAGGTGCTACATGTTGTGCTGGCCACCGAAACTGGATGTGGTGTCACATGTCTGGGGAAGGCTGAGACAGGAAAATCACTATGAGTCCACGCTGTGTAGTAAGGCCCTGTACCAAATAAATAAATAATTGAGAAGATGATTTATAGGTTCATAGATTTATATCACTTAATCAGATTATCATTTTCATAACAATCACAGAGGTATATGTTTTCTAAATAAAAGTTAAAAAATGGAAAATATCCTTCTGCCTTTGTAAAATAGTCAACACATTTACTGCTAAGAAAAAAAACTAAAAGAATAATTCTTTACAAAAAGGAAGAAGCTGGTCATCAATTTTTATTCTGATGAGCTTTAAACTATTTCCCTTAATTTAATAGTGCAAAACACAAAGCTGGTTTAAGGAGAATTCTCTGTGGTACAACCATAGATCATATTCAGCTGTGTTATGTTGACCCTTTAAGGGATATTTAAGAATATAACTAAAACAATTCATAGATTTCTGTCACACAGTTGATCTTATGACACCCCCTTACCTGCAAAAAACCATCCTATTGCCACTCCCCAAAAGAGTTAGAATTAGGTGTATGTACGACTTCTGAAATGTAAATCAAATATAGAAGCAATCAAATATAAAAGTACCCCAGATGCCCAAAAATATACAAAAACACAGTGCAGCTTATATCATGTACCAAAGCATAAGTCCACCATGTGCTACTGGGATTGTATAGGAAAATATCTCATAGTGTGACGCCAAGAAAACAATGCCAAGAGAGCTGCCTGTTTAGGTTTGGCCTGTGCCGTTCACACGACAGGCTCACTCACGGAGCCTATGGCGTGACCACTGAAAGAGACACAGCCTCACCAGAATCTGAATCTGCGCTACCCAAACAGACTCTCTGGGACTGAGTTTATATCATATCAATCACGGTGGAGGCGTGGGGGTTGACCAGCAATCACAGCGTGAACCATCCTTCCAGCGAGTCTAGCCTTAAGTAGATGAAAAAGAGATAACTAGGAAAATATCCTTACTTGCTGCATGTAATCCTGAGTATTTCAAAAATTAGTTGAGGAAAAAAAAAAAAAAAACAGCTGTATCATTTGGTGGTTCTACTTTTGGGGGTGGGGCTTGAAGTTGCATGAAACATAGGGCATTCCATTTTAAAAATCAAATTGAAATTTTTATTTTAGAGTTTCTCACCACTTCTAAGACAAAGAGGAGACGGAAAGGACTTTGCTACATGTATAGGTCCTACTGTAGGAGGCCACAAGATCCACGAGCCACCACGGATGGGCTTTGCTGCACAGCTTCTGCGTTTACGGTCAGACGCTGAGATCCCTGGGAGCTAAGGGCTCCCGTGCTCTGCAGACTTAGCAAGGAACAGACAAAGCCTGGTCACTTCAGAGACTCTAACGGAAGTAAGGGGGAGAAACTGAACTGAATCCTAAAATATAGGTGCGGTGTCATGATTTACCCTAGGAAGTATAAAAAGTAAACTAGAAAACTGCACACACTTTGCTTCTTGAGCTTTGCTTTGCGTGAGAATGGAAGCCGGTTCCGTGATAAGCACCTGTGCCCAGCTGCCCACCTGGTCTGAAGTCCCAGCCCCCGCAACCTCCAGCTGGTTCACCGGCACTCTGTCTCTCTGCTTCTCCCTTTCCTGTGCTGCTTGGCCCTCTGGGGAACGGCCATCGTGACAGCATTTGGATTGATGTGCCTGCATGCTGAGCTGCAGGTACAAATAGGATTCTGAGCTTCCTAGTTATTTATCCTGCCAAGCTAAAATTCTTAACTATATGCCAATCATTATAATTTCACTGTTTTTCCTTTCTAATTTTTTGAATTAAAAATACATATTATTTCTAGTTCTTTTCCATCTTTCCTAGTCATTCAAGAATAACAGGCATTCCTACCTTGAAATCTGTTCTTATTTTTCTTATTTTTTTTGTTCTTATTTTTCTTAGCCATATTTGAAAACAGCTTTATTCTGACTTCTACACAATATGATTTTATTACTGTAAATGAAGGCAGCCTGGGATATGAGGGTCAGTGGACCATGCTGGTCTCATTAAGGAGGCCAGGTATTGTGTGAAGGCCTTTATGGATATGAACTTGTTGGATTTTCAAAACTAATCAATTAGAAAGGCTGTTAGCTTTATTTACAGAGAAGGGAGCTTAGAAATTCTGTAACTTGCTAAAGGCCACCTAGACAAACGCGGCTTATACCCAGCATTCTGATTCCTTGGCCCCCACTCTTGGAAATATCTGAATCTGTGCTCTATTCTCAGATCTGCCCTTAACTTGGTTGGTGTCCTTAGGTCAACTCCAAACTTTCATCAGCTTCCAGTTTATATGCAAGGGGATTGGCCTAATTTCTTCTGGCAAAGCTTTCCATAGCCCTTTAACTTCACAACTAATGAAGATGCATGCTCCCAAAATAAACTTCAAGTACATTGGTTCCTTATAGTAACCTCCTTGCAGGAGCTTCAAAAGAAGGAGTCTCTTATGCACCATGGACAAAGTAAACTTTACATTCCATAATCTAAGCACTCACTAGATAATTCAAATATAAACAAAATGACAGTGCTTTTCGGTGTCCAGTGCTGATATTTACTCCCCTCTTCACACTCCAACTCAGGAGCCTTCCTGCTGTCTCCCCACCATCTCGTGCCCAGGACTGCCTGTTTTTCACTTCTGGCCTACTCCTGGGCTCATGCTCAAGCTTTGCACATTTGGATTCTTGTTTCTAAGACACAATCTTGATCACTTGTTGGCTCAACGTCTTCAAGAGTCCCCTTAGCAAGTATAAGCTCAAGGTCATTCCTGAAGCATAAGGCTCTTCCAGGACACTGGTCCATCATCTACTTCTTACCTTGTCTCTCATTAATCTGTATAGACAGGCTGCACACCATCAGACTGAGCTACAGACTCTTCCTGATGCCAGCACTGCTAGCCTTGTTTCTTTCCTCATCTGTTCTTCTGATTCCTCACCCAGGGCAGATGCTGTCCCTTCCACAAAGCCACCCCAGCACCTCTTCCTTGCAGGACTGCTTCTCTGTTTTAGATTGGGGTCAATCACTTGGAAATTTTCAAGCTCCCTTATCCTTTGTATCATCAAGCCACTTAAAGAGTTGCAACAAGTTTAGTATTTCCAACCTGTCATTATGCACTAAAGCAGAAACCAAAACCATGGAGCCATCTGCCACATGACTGAGAGTGGCACAGTGAAGACCAGGAGAGCGTGAAGGCACGCACATCCTCTCTATCAGTGTTGAAATACTTTGCACCTTCGACTAAATGTACACTCTACTCTGGTGTCTGAAAGCTCTATGATTGGATGTTGCTGCTTGTGGGACTAAATGAGAGCATTTTCATTTCTTCTACTTTTTTCTGTACCTCAAGAGCACAAAGCACATTACGTTGTCTAGAATAGATGCTCATTAAAATATCACTGTACCTAAAGAGTGAGTTTTGGTAGAGCCAAAGAGATCTCCAGTTGGAGGCGGGGATCTGGAAAGTCTATGGCTTGAAAGTAGAGCCAGGTGAAAGTGTCTGTATACTTTATTTTAATGGATTCAATATTTTAATGGGTTCAAGTTATATGTTTAAGTTCATAAAAATTTGAAAATTGCCTTTAATGTCCCAAATATGAGTAGAGACAAGGGAACAGAGCAAGCATCAATGTTTCTATATCTTGGACTAACTTAATTCCTGTGATTCTAGATTTTTTCTCAACCTTGAGTTATTTTTAATTGAATGACCCATCACCGTATTGAACCATTTCTGTTGCAACCTCCACACTTTTTGGAATGGGATAAGAAATAATCAGCAATTTTATTTCTCAGCTTTTAACTGTAAAGTGCACCACGGTAGTTTTATGCTGCTCATTCACATAGGCCTGTGTGTGTATTCATTCAGACATGCATACTCATACAACACAGCTCACATATACACACCTGCAATCTACTTGCACCACAAATATCTTTGAATAATAGACAACAGCAACTGAAAAGGGAAATTCTCTGATTATGGTGAGAATTATGTCATTCATTGCAGTGGTGATAATTGCTGTCACTCTGGTTATTACTCAAGATCCAGATGCGACATCTAGCTATTTCAGCAGTAGATATACAAACAATGAATACTGATTTTGGAAAACAACCAGTCAAGGTACTAGCTAGCTATGACACATAAAATCACTACTTCTAGATGGCTCTCAGTAGGGGCTAAAAAGCAATTGATGGCTCTCTTCAGGATGAAAACAGCAAGATAACATGTCTACACTATATTTATTAGTACACAGTCTCCTAACCATCTGTCAGTGAAACAGACTGACTTCAACCAGCAGCTTACATCAAACTTGTTTTCTAGACAAAGAAACTGAGGCTTGACAGAGAATCAAGTGGGGCTCAGTGCAACAGCATCCTGAGTGCCTGTAACTCACTCTGCCCTGGGCACCTGCACCCCTCATTCATTTTCTGCTGTGTTTCGGGGTAGTGTTGAGGTAGTTGGTTGGAGGTAGGCATCATAGGTTTGATTGATACAGCAATTTGCATCTCAAGGCAATGCTCGATAAATATAGAGCAAGGAAAGGCTACTCTCTCACAAGCCCGTTCCCCCTGTGGGCTGACTTTAGAAGCTCATTGATGTCACTTCCTTCCTCAGTCAGCAAGTGAATTTTCTCTAATTCTCAAGACCAGCTGTCCATGCTGTCAACAGAAAGTTATTAAAATTCCTTTAAAGTGAATAAAAATAGCCTAAAAGCAAATGTACTTGGAAACAGGAAAGAATCAGTATGCAAAGTCCACAAACCTCTGAGCAAAATAATGTTGATCCAGCCAGAGATTTCAAACATTGTATATTCAAGATGCTAGAAAAAAATAATTAAAAGATGCTAAACTACATGCTCCTTAATCTTTTATTAGCAAAGGCTTATACAGCTAAAATTTATCCCTTTAAATTTCACTTCTCTTTTTCAAATATGATTTGAATAAATTTGGGGATAAATTGGGTTTTTCTTAAGTGGAATTCCCTCCTTTTTTCTCATGTGGGTCAAAGAACATTTACATCTCCAGCAGGCTGTGATGATCCATAAGCAAGAGAAAAACATTATAATTATCAGCAATCATACCCCACTCAGACCCCAAATAATACTATAATTATGTATTTTAATTTATTAGAGTTTTGATAGCTTAAAGGAAAAGATAATTTTTCTCATATTTAAGTAGCTATAACTCACAAACATAAACTGTCTGGCTTCTAGGTCCCCCTAAATCCCAGCTGACTGCCCGGCTTGAATCCCTAAAAGGCAGCACTGTTGCCTTTCAAGCCAGCCCTTGCTCTCATTTCATTCCCCAGCAAGGGGACTTTACCTTGCGGCCTAGACTGTGTACAACCTGGAGAGCAGCTCCCTCCAAAGCGTGGACATGACCCTTGCCACATTCGCCACCCACGGCCACCTGCCCCTTCCTCATTTGGACAGACACCCTGAATGCACAACTAGTCCTGACCCTGGCCAAGGAACCCGGTACCCATACTGTGCCCACACAGGCTGGCTGGTGTCCTGGGTCCCCACCTGTCACTCAGGCCCCCAAGTCCAGTCTACCATGCCATCCCCTATGCTTTCTACTTCTGTGTACTGCATGATGCAGTTAAAAAGAACCTAATGTGTCCACTGCAACCGTACTATAAAAATTTCTTATCATAAATTAGAGTATATGGAAAGAAAATGGTAGAAACATGGGTAAATTTATGCTAAAAGGATACTTCATAGTATTCTTATCTTAGGAAGTATTGTAAACAGTGATCTTCTTAGTTCTTCTAAGTAGAGTGAACTTTGTCTTTTACTTTAGTTTTAAATATGGAATACTTAATTAATGCTGAACTTAACGATACTAAGGATGCTGTGTAATATGCATGGGTGGCTTAAAAATTCTTAGAAAATCAGTTGGGAATTAATACCCAAAAGGGTTACTCTCACAAAATGAAGTATTTTATGGTCTAGAATCCAATGGAAATCAACTTCAGACCCTAATATGGACCATCTAGTAATTTTTTTTAACCCATGAACTTTTAGTTGCATGAGGTATCCAAGGTCAGAAGTGATAGCCTTCAGCACATTGGAGGACAAATTAAGGTTCTTCTCCTGCTGCAAATACTAGCAATCTTTCCATAAATACATCCTGAACACTTAGGAAATACTGAGGCTGATTTCTATAGATATAGTAATAAAATGGACAATAGTCCCTGACTTCAAGGAGCTTACACTATTGAATAGAAGACAAACCAAGAAATAACAAACACACAACAGTACAATAGTTGTAAATTATGGTATACTCTATGAAATAAACTATGGATTAAACCAGAATCATAACAGATGGTGTGACAAGGGAAGAAAGCCCTGAGGTCTTAATATTAAATTAACCTACACACACACACACACACACACACACACACACACATGAGCCAGTTTTGCAAAGCTGGAGACACACAATGGGATGCACAAAATTCCAGATTCTAGAAACAATGAAAAATGACAACAAAACCTGAAAGGGGAGGAAAGGCAAGGGCAAGGTGAGTCTGAAGAGGCAGGCAAAGAGCAAGTGGAGCAGGCTGCGTGAGCTGGGTCAGAGGCTGGGAAAAGCCCTCTGCAATAGCAGGGAGACCCTGCACATCACCGTCTGGGAAAATGCGCTGACAAGCAGTGCCAGGCTGTGGCTATGGCCAGAATGGCACTAATTGTGGACACTGAGTGAGGATCTGATGCTTCAGTGCTCGAAATTCAACATAGACATGACACCACTACTAGAAAGCGTCACATGATGAAACTTTGTTTCATGCACAAATTTTTTGAAAATAAAATGGATGAAAATGCCTCCAGACTATGTGTATAATATGTTTATAAAAAATAAATGAAAGTTGTGTTTAGACATTGGTACCAGCTCCACGATATCTCATTATGAATATGCAAATGTACCCAAATCAAAAAATAAAAGCTGAAATCCAAAATACCACTGGAACCATTTCAACTGAGGGATTGCCAACCTGCGTACTATGACGACACTGCAATATTGTTCCTGCTAACCGTGACTCTGCCTTTCCCTCCCATTATCATCGTCCCCTTGGTCCCCGTGTCTCTTCCAAGTGATGGCTGAACCTCTGTGCCCCTTTGTCAAGTTCTTGGGCTTTCATTCTCTGAATCACCAAATCTGTCCTGCCTCAGATCACCATATGGGTCCTCTTGCCCAGATTCAGAGTCCTTCCTAAGTTACACTGATGAAACAGAGATGGTTACCCCCAGCATTCTGCAGTTGTAGGCTATCAAATTGCTTCACATAGTAATTAAATAATAGGCATTTGCTCCCAGAAAAACGGAGGAATAGGTTCACCATTTCTCCCCCTTCCCTTCTCCCATTTTAAGACTTCCTATGTGGCACTTTGAAAAGCAGTCTGAGGGGCTGGCGAGATAGCTTAGTGGTCTAAAGCACCTATGTGGGAAAGCTCAGGAAATGCAGTTCAGTCCCTGGCACCACATGCCACACCAGCCCCACCCCCAGGGCAGGCTGAGCCAGCCACCAAAAAAAAAAAGAAAAGAAAAGAAAAACAGCCTGAGCATCCCTACAGAAAGACTCACATTGAATGTAGGTGATGACACCAAAGTAGAGCACGTCACAGAAGAGCAGGCAATGGAGACAACAGGGCCTCGGAAGCAGGGAGCAAACTGGCAGCAACTGCCTTGTTCAGTCGCGTCTCCAGACCACGAGTACCTGTGTGTGGCACATAGTGGCTGCTCAAATGGTGGTTGTTGATTATACGAATAAATTATGCCAGATAAGGCTCTTTCTGATGTTTATTCCTTATACCTACTTGTTACCAGTTACTCTGAAACATTTCTTCAACATGCTTTCTTTGGCTTATTTCTTTATCGTCTTCCCATTTCTACCTTCCTAGTCCAAGCTTCAAGCCATTACCTTGGTTATCTATCTCACCAAAATCTAATTAATTATAATTAATTATAATTAATTAATCTCTCCCTACTCTGCCCAATCTGTTTACTATATTAACTTTCCTTCACATCCTACCTTCTGCTAAAAAAGCCATGATAGTTAACAAATGGTCTAGTACTTCCAACCTGAAGAAATGGAGCGGTTTGGGGGTCGTTCAGACCTACCCAGCTAATGCCATTTCCCACCAAGTCTTCTCTGTAATAAGACATGTCCATGATTCTTTCCAAATTCAATCCATTTTTGAAAGCCCTATGATTTAGGTCTTCTCTGAATGTTTGTCTAACCTCTTGTCTTCACTGTGTCATTAAGCAAGCGACTGAACATACCTTTTCAAAGCTACAAAACATATTCCAACTCTCTTTTTAAAAGGGGATATTGGGGCCGGGGAGATGGCTCAGTAGAAGAAGTGTTTCCCTGGAAAATGCCAAGATCTGAGCTCAATCCCCGGCTCTGCCAAAAATAAAAATAATAATAATAATAAAATAAAAGGGGATGCTAAAACATCAACTGAAACTGTGGACCTGAGTTGCTGATAATATACTTCTGCATGAGTTAGATGGAAGTAGAATGGTGCTTTCCTCAAGATGCATTGTGTTGGTGGGCCTTTCCTGTTTCCTCACAGCAGGCCATTCATAACTCTCTTAAAATAGCTTAGAGGAAGAGGGGTGTTATAATTAATCTCTATGCATCTCTCTCCCTTTTGGTACAGACTTTTGTGAGTGTGATAGTCCCCTGTCTACATCTTTGCATAACCACACCTCAGGAAGTTACTATGTTTTTTGGAAATGAATATAAGAATCTCATTGCTTACTTTCAGCCTATTAAATGAGAATAAATGGTTAGAGTCCATGGTTTTGAGGGGTCAGAAAATTCTCCAGAGAAGCTGAGTTCCAATAAATTCTTTTACATGTTCAGGCCTGTCATTACGAATACTTTAAATTCTGCAGATTCTTTAGCTCTGTGGCTGGTCCTGTTTTGCTGTGTAGTGGCTTTTTTCTGAGGAGTGGATTCATAACTTCTCTGAGAGTTTCAGAAGGGTCTGTTCCCTGAAAGAGATCCAGAACTACTGCTTGCAATTGTTTGGGCAGTAAAAGAACTTCCCCTGGAGTTGCAGCCAGTTTGCGGATCATTAATCAAACTTGTTACAGTTGGAGGGATTAATGAGTCTCACTGCAGAGTTTAGAGAATGAGGTGCCATTCTCTAAGAATCATAAATCTTAGACAAAAAGCTCCCTTCAGTACTGGTGAAAGCCAGTCGGGGGCATCTGTACCACACCCAGCCCTGAAGCTCTTGAATGGATGACAACACCACCTTCACCACAAGCGAAGCTGGCCGTGTGCAGGACTCCTCTTGCCAGCTTCTTCTGCTCCACTTTTGAAGGCACAATACAATGTAAGCAGCCTGGGGTCTCTGTGTCCATGTTCAACTTGGTCCAAATTTTGGCCCCCTACCAAATGTCTTTATTTTCTTCCCTTCTACTCTTTAACCAAAAGATGAAAGAAGACCCAAATGGTAGACAAACAGAATTATTTTTGTGCTAAAACTCAGCTCTTTCTATGTTTAAAGTAGCAACATACTGCATTTGAGTGATGGGTTTTTTTTCCACTGAAAGAACATGTAGTTCAGACACTTCTTGTAAATTATTTGAACCTTGGACATCTAATCTAAAAGGCAGGGATAATAGTCCCTACTTCACAATGGATGCCAAGTACCTCTCTCAAGACTCCATACATTTACTCAGTAGCTGTGTGCATTCCTCCTTGGCCCTGAGGAATGGCCAACATGGAGCATGAGAATTTATTTGAGTTAGTTTCCTGTGGCTGCTGTAAGAAATTACCATTGTCTATCAACTCCCAAGGAAATTTTTCCAGAAAGCTTTCTAAATAACAAAATCCTTAGATGCTTAATTCCTCATATAAAATGGTATAGTATTCATTTACCTGCATCCCTAGATTACTTAAAATCTTGGCTACAGGGTCACTGCTGTGTAAGTCACCATACTATATTGTTCAGGAAATATTAGCAGAGGAAAAATCTATATATTTAATACAGATGAAATTTTTGAAACCATTTTCTATCCATATACCTGTAATCCCAGCATTCTGGGAAGCTGAGGCAGTGGAAGCATTGCAAGTTTGAGGCCATCGTAAGACCAGATAGATAGATAGATAGATAGATAGATAGATAGATAGATAGATAGATAGATAGATAGATAGATGATAGACAGACAGACAGACAGACAGATTTTCTAAATATGATGGTAGAATCTATAGATTCAGAATCTTCAGATAGAGTTGATGACTACTAATTTATGGCTTAAAATAACACAAAATTTTTAATGTTATGGTTCTGGAATTCAGAAGTACAGATGGGACTAAAATTAAGATCGCTGCCAGGCTGCATTTGCACTGCAGGCCCTAGGAAAGCCTTAATCCTCCCATCCCCAGGTTTCCCAGGGGCTGCCCTTTCCACAGCACACACCACCCTGGCCTCCACATCTCAGGACCTTCCCTCTGCTTCTCCTGCCCTCGAAGGCAAGGACAGAACTTTGTGGTTCCATTGCACACGTGCAGATAATCTTCCCCACCTCCAAATTCTTAGCTTAACCACATCTAGGAAGCTACCATGTCGCATAAGGCATCACAATGCCAGATTCCGTCCTTAGGATCTAGACAGCTGGGGGACATATGCAGTCTCCTCTCATTGCTATGTTCACTTCCATAGCCTTCAGACATCTCCATTTTAATTGGTGGCCCAGACCCCACAGAGTGACTTCTTAAATTGGGTCCTTTCTCTCACTTTCTCTATGAAAGTGTCACCATCACTCGCTCCTTCCCCTAACTAAGGCTGTGCTTGCTCCCTGTTCCTGGTCTTTCTAGCTCCAGTCAGCCCCAGAACCTGGCTCCGAGGCCCCTACGATGCCACTCTCCACGCTGCTCCAGCTACCTGGGTGCAGGCCCTGCTCTTCCCACCTGGATTCTACTTGCACTCACTATTTCTCCACCTGTCTCCCCTGCCCACTCAGCCCACCTCTGCACTGCCAGCCAGCTTGTCTTTCCACAACAGCTTTGGTTACCACACCTCTCTCTCTCTCTGAAAGAGCGTGGCTGCTCCCAATTATACCCGTGGTCACCAGCCTCCCGAGCCTGGGCCCTCTCCCTCACCCCGCACCATTTGCCTCCCACCTGCTCCAGCTTATGTTTAACTCTCCACCAGACCCCTGGCCACAGAAGGTAAGTTCCAAGACATTGTGCCAGTGCCTGAAACTGCTGATGGTACCAAGCCCTGTCTGTACTATGCTTTTCTTATGAATATGAACTCATGATAAAGTTTCATATATAACTAGGCATGGTAGGAGATCAACAATGATAATAGAACAGAATAATTATAACAGCAATCTATAAGAAAAGACATGGAAAACTTGTATATTGTTTCATCCTGTAATTTCCCATTTAATGTAGACTATGGTTGATCATAGGTAAATAAAAGTATGAAAAATGATACTCAGATAAGGGGGGCATTGCGAAAGCCACACAGAACTCTTCCCAGTTCAGCTACACATCCTCTTTCCTATCTCTGAGATGCTGCTCCCCTTGCCCCCAACTACCTGGAATGACACTCTAGCATCTTTGCCTGCAAAAGTCGTGCTCATTTCATTTTAATCCTCCCAAGTCCCAGAAGGTGTAGAACTCCGTTACAGCTAAGAAGTCAAGCAAGAGCATGATATAACTGACCTCATATGAAACTCCTTATGATAGGCAAAGCTTTCAGGAGATGCCCCCTATAATCTGGTCTATTTGTTAGAGGTCAGTAGGTGTCTTTAGTCACTTCCTTGTTGCTAAGATACAATACCAGATACTCACAAAATAAACGAGGAGATCTTATTTGGGCTCACAGTTTGTGGAGGCTTTGGTCCACAGTTGGCAACTCCAATGCAAGATGGCACAGCACGGAGGCATGGCAGAGGAGTAGGCACATCACATCCCAGAAGCATAGAGGGACGTGGGGAGGAGCCACGGAGGAATGCAAACCCTTCCGGGTCACACTCCCAGCGAGCCACCCCTTTGGGTCAGGCGCCACCTCCTAACAGCAAGTCGGCGGTGACACTCTGTGATCCAGTCATCTCCCAAACCTATGAGGCTTTGGGGCCATTGTAGGCCTACCTGTACAGTAGGCTTTCACATGATTAGTATCTAATTGTAGGATCGTTTTGATTACTTTTTCTTATATTCCTCCAGATCTTCTTTGGTGCCTAACAAAACACAGAAGACTCTACAGTGTTGCTGCTGCCCCCACACCCCATCTAGTCTCTAAATCTCCTCTCCAGGTGGCAACCAGAACCAGATGGGGGTTTAAACACAAATCTATGCATGATACCTTAAGGCCCCTGTTTAGACCCTGCTCTAGACCCCTTACAATCTGACTCTGTCACTCTTGGGGTGACCCCCTACCTTCCTAGTGGCCTGCACTGGCTTGCTGTCCGAGTCCTTTCTGTCTGTCCTGCCACACCAAACACCCCATCCCCTTAGTTCACTTGGTCCTGTGTCTTGGAGCCCCTCCCCATGCTCTGTCCTTGCACTTGGCCTCCGCACCTGCTCATCCTTCTGCTGTCCTGTTTACCACTTTTCCCAGTGATGTTAGCTTCCTTACCATCTTTCAACCTACAATCCAAATGTCCCTTCTTTGGGGAATTGTGTTTGAATATGGGTAATCTAATTCAGAAGGTTTTCCCTCAAACCATCTTGCCTCTTCTTTAAACACTGTGCTTTTAATCTGACAAAAGAAATCTGAATATTAAAACACATCAAGAGTATGTGATTGAGCACTGTTCTTTCAAAATGAAGAAAATTGGCTTTTCTTATCTGGAAACTCCAAGATTGGCCCCAGGCATTTCTTGACAATGACAACATCAAATAGCCCACTCCTACACTGTCTCACTTCTTCTGCACAACATGTGATGCCCCACCTGCTACTAAACATTAGAAAATGTTGGCATATATCATTGTTGATTAATTGACTTATATGTTTAACTTAGCTATTGCTTTTTTTAAAAGTTTGGCAGTTTGTTAAATGAATATATGCAACTCTCATATCACTCAGGAATTATCCTCTGAACATGTATTTTAGAGAAATGAAGACTTGGGTTCACATAATAACCTCTACACAAATGTTTATAGCAGTTTTATATGTAACAGCCCAAGCCCAGAAATGAGTCAGACACCTAGGAACTCCACTCCACACAGAGGGGGTCTCCACACCATTGGAATACTGCTCAGGATCAAAAGAGCACCGAAGGCTAGTGCACACAGCAACAAGGATGAATCCCCAGTGAATTAAACTAAATGAAAAACCACGAGTCCCAGCATGTCATTTATAACACATGACTCCATTTCTACCACATTCTTGACTTTCAAGGCATTACCACCAGCAAAAGATATGGAGTAACTTTCCACATTATTTCTTACAATTGATGTGACTCTATAATGACCTGAATTAAAGTTTGTCTTTGGAAGAGCAGACTTAAGTCTAAGTAGCACAGTGAATTGTTCATAAACACTGAATAACCAGGGTGCCGGCAAGTTTTCTTATTTTTGTTCATGGGTTGCTTATTTATTTATGATTACTAAGGGTTTTATTTGTTTCTATTTAAGAGGTGTGTGCTGTTGGTCACTCTCAGGTTACAGCCACAGTGACCAAGGCCAATTGTTTCATTGCCTCTGTTGGCTTTCATACATTGTTCTGAATTTCATCCATCCTGACTAAGGTACCATTTACCAAACTTTTGGTTTATACTTCAATCTCCTGCAGTACCATAGCAACAAAGTAGAACAACATCCTCATTACTTCTCAGGTGGGAGAAAGGTTTTTTCACCCTAGCTTTTGCCACCTGTGTCCACAGGTCCCCTGCTCTGGTTCCCAGGGTTCCAGAGCTCAGTACCATCCAGTACTTCCACAGGTCATCATTGATGGAGACCTTGGGCTGGCTGCTGTTCATATTTCTCTTCAGTCCTTTTCGTCTCTTCCTCATCTTTCTGCCAATGTCTAATGCATTCTTCTGGCCATTGCCCTTGTTGGATTTCCTCTCCACTTTCTGTGATCTTTGCCCAACATGGTTTATTTAGGTTTTGACTTTTCCTCCCCAGTAACTGGAATGATTGTAACAATCCATAGTCTGATATTAATCCTTCTTCATAGAGCCCAGGCCTGCTGTAGGAGTTTTGACAAAACAGCATCAGTGCTGCACTGTTGGGTTGAATTTCATGCCTTCAATATAAAATTTTTCTGCTTTCTTTTTCAGTGACTACAGAAAAAATCCAGGAACGTATTACCAACCAGGTATTTCCTCACTTCTCTCTGATATAAAATTTTATATTAAATGTTTATAAACACTTGTAAATATTTTACAAAGACTATTCCAGTTCTTAGGTATGATCAGCATATGTTATCATTTCTACAAAAAGAAATCAACTGTGGATAATTATGCATTTTCTTGGCTTCCTTCTGATGCTTCCCTCTACCCCATCAACCAAAAATCAGACATAGTAGACAAATAGTGTCTGCAGTTCTAACCTATAAGCATCCCTCTGATCACACTGCGATGCCTGTTCTTGATGCCATCAAGAGAGAAGATACTTTGATCTATGTCTCCCTAATTATAAATGGCGCTCATTCCTTTGTGATGTTCTCAAGTGTGTATTCACCCAAGTGAAAGTCACTCTCTTCCAAGCATCTAAGAACCAAAGTCCAAGCAGCAGCCACCCAAGGCAGTTTTTCATTCTGACCTCTTCTTTCTATTCATAGTCACCTGACATTTTCCTGTCTGCTTCACTCCTTTCCTAACCACTCTTCATATTGATGCATTATCTGTAGTTCTGAAGACATGATGCCCTTATATATAATTGTGTACAGGGCTTATAACATGACGTCCTACATACAAACCAAGGGGGTCCCTCAGCTGAAGCTAGCAGTGCTCCCCCACTTTCTGTGGGCCATGTGATCCATATACACAGCCTGTGCACTTCACTCAAGAAGGGAGATGCTGGCCTGTGGGAGAATATGCTCAGATTTCACTCACAGATACAAATCTCCATGCCTGTTTTCCTTCCTCTGGAAGAAGTTGTAAGTCACCCCTGCCAAAAAAGAAGAGAGGCAAATATGCCTCTCTACCAGCCAAGGATGCATTTTCAAAGCTGTAAATGCTCTCCAAAAGATGTTCCAATTCTGCTTCCCTCTGTCAGTGCACCCAAGCACAGTTCTAGCTTTACCCATCCTGTGCCAAATGCCCTGTAATGCATCTAGCTTTCAACACAGGGGACTCATTTGACTCAAATATTATCCTGCAAACTCAGTAAGCAAAATTTAATATTTATCAGGTAACTTTTGGCTTTTGGACATCATGGTAAATGTAGACTCGCAAAAGTAGCCAACTTAATGCTTGAGAAAACCATCTCAGTAATAGCAAAAATAGGTGACCATTCCAAATAGTTTATTTACTTTAGGGGCTTAGTATCTTAATCATCATATTTTTTACTTATTGTATGGACTCAAGTGACTTCATAAGGCTGAGCAACAGTTGTAAATTTTACTGCTGCCATTTTTATTTTAGCACCATATGTAATAAGCCTCCTTATAAAGAGACCTGTTCTTATTTATTTAATAAGTGAAGGAGTTGGTCTCAAAAAATATATGAAGGCTGTTTCTCAAGGATAAATTTTCATTTCCTATGTTTTCTTCCTTTCGGCCCTTGGCTGAACTAATAGAATATATGGACAACAAAAGAGAACACTAAATGTTTACTCATAATCTTAAACTTTGATTTGGTGCCAGATAAGATCATTATTGTTTCCAGGACCAATAAGAAAGTGAAATCCTTTGGACTTTAACATGAGAAAAAAAGGCCTTAATATTTTATGTACACAAAAAAATATTTTATGTACATAGTCATTCTCCAAAGATAGTTGTATTGTGCAATTGTTGCCTACCAGCTTGTATTTCTAATCTTACAGTGGAATTTCTGTTCATTCCTCTTCCAATTAGCAACGTTTTCCCTGCTCCCAAAATGTGCTGGTCACACAGCTCACAGAGGCATCTTCTTCCTCTAATTTGTCTGTGTACTGGCACCAAATCCTAATAATGAAGTCACCCGCTTTTTCATGTCAGTCTTCCGCCAAAGGAATTTAGCTCTCAAAAAACATGTTTGAAAACTCACTCCGGATAGTCGCTATGGTATTCTTTATCAAACGGAAATATAAAACAGAGCATTGATGAACATTAATCTTACCCCTAAACCCTTCCCAGTAGGCACCAGAGATTGTGTAATTAAATTGACACTGAAAATCAAGTCCTGTTTCTTTCCTTCTTTCTCCCTCCCCTCATTTCACAAGCTATGAGTTGGGTGCCAGTAGGTGAAATTGGGGAATGAGGGGAAGGAATGCTCTACCTCCCTGGCCATCACCAACGCTGCCTGGTGGCCTCCAGATAATTTACCACACCTGAGTTCAAAGAACAAACAACTATTTGAGGCCTCTGGAGGCAAGGCTGGATTCTCTGCTGTGTAATTCCTTGGGGAAATTAGTACACTTTTTAAGAGTACCTTGTTAGCTCAGCTTGTTTACGAGAAGAGGGCAAAAAAGAGCTGCACACCACTTGGCAGCCGAGTCTCAGAGTGGGCTGAATGTGTGACCCATTTTTTTCAGCTGTCCCTTTGGCAATTCAAAGCCACAATAATTTTCTATCTGGAAATTGTGACTTGTAGAGATATAATCTTCTATAGGTTTCCTGAAAATTTTCACTATGATTGATTAAAGAGAATACCCTTTACACACAACCAAAAATACTTCCAAAACCAAATGAAAATATGATCATCATAAGAATAAGGAACAAAAAAGTATGTAGAATCCTTTCAATTTAACTTTTGGAAACTGCCTTATTATACTACAGACAATTGAAATCTCTAGTAAATTAATACCTGTTGTTTATACTTCTTTATATAGCAGGTAATTGAGGCCCATAGGGAATTAGTACCTTGTGTTTGTGTAGCAAGGTGACAAAGAGGGATGCTAAGGAAGAAATTCTGTGTCCTAGAGAGACACTCGTGCTATGAGAGCAGTCCAAGGTCCCTAGAGCAGGAACTGGAGGAGGAAAGCCTGCTTTGCTGTCCACACAGTGCACAGCAGGGCTCACCCTACCACACGCCATTAGAGTGAATTGTGAGCTTCCAAAACAAAGTGCCAAACACTGGGTGGTTGAACACAACCAAAATGTACGTGAGAGAAAGACATAGCAACTGCACCAGGTGGATCAAGTTCAGTGGGACCAGGCTGAGGAACAATGATCAGAGTGCCTGGGGAGCTGGAGGACCAGCTCTACTTTCTGGAGAAAGGAGCTTTCACAGAAGAAAGAGGGTGGCCACGCACACAGCCCAGTACTCCCCCTGCTTTGGGGCTGGGTTGGGAAGACAAGTTTAGTTTGGAGTGGCTTAGACAAACTCTTGGGAATCTGACCACCACAGGAACTTGAAGCCCTTGACTTCGGAGATCTTCCCAGTTAGTGGTGAGGGCAGGGGGAGCCCATCCTCTGCAATCCCAGCCTGAGTCCAACTTCCATAGCTCCTGCTCCTCGAATATCCAAGTGGCCACCTCATGGCATCATGGCCTTCAGGGAGAGTACAGAGTGATTCTTCCCACTCACAGTTTAGCTCCAAAATTCAGAAATGTTTAGGTCAGTGCTGCAACTTAAAATTTTATTATGTGATTCTAAAGAAAAACCAAGATGGAAAGCACATTCATGTGTTGTGTGCAGGATAACTTCATACCAAGGTCATGTGGTCTCATACTCATTTGGAAGAATGTCCACACCTTGCTAGATATATTTCCTATTCGTCTCTTTCAGGTCAAACTATTGTGTCATTAATAAAAATCTCTTCATCAATACATTAATTCTTCTCTCTGCATCAACAAAATTTATTCAAATAACACCATTTTTGCTAATGTAATTTTTTAATTAGACAACATGATTCTAATGGGAAGAAACCATGTGTGTTTCATCCATGTGTTCCCTGTTAGACCCTGCAGACCATGAGGATGCAAACAATTGCTGATCAAAAGTAAATTCTTCTGCTCAGTAAATTGTTATTCTAGAGCAATGCTAATTGCTGTCAATTTCCTGTACATTGAAATACACAAACCCATGTGCCATTGATTCTTTAAGACAGGAGCCAGGTGTTGCCTCTACTGTTCCATGTGAGAGAATCCAAGCCCAAAACAGAAGGGCAGGGTAAGACTATACGTGGTCTCTAAGAATACTGACCACACGGTAGGGAAGGGAAAGAATGCAACAAGGGAGCTCTCATCTTCATTCTGCATTTACACTTGCTTTCATATTGCTGCAGCATGTAAAGCAGCTTTCTCAAGTCCAGCGCCGGGTACCTGATTTATTTCATGGATGCCAGCATGCCGATGCCATTCGCTACTGTGTTTCCATGTGGCATGAACTTTAGAACTTCTATATTTAAAATGGGGTTGCATTACCTTGCACTATTCTTATCAAAATGGCTCTGGACTCAAGAAGACTGTTTCAGCTTAAAGACAGTTTCTCTTTGCAAATTTAGCACTCACAGGGCTAGCGAAAAGCCCACCTCCCCTAATTCTTTTAAGATTACCTTCCAAAAGTGGAAGCTGCACTTTGCAAAGATCCAATTTGTGAGTCTTTAAAAAAATCCATTTGAAAGGGAGACTGGATCAAACAGTGGTGACAGTAACGGTGGTTAGCAAAGAAGGATGCATAAAAGATGGTATTTAGTAAAGGTCCGGTGGCATCTTACCAGAAATACTTGGGTGAAAATGTCAAAAGTGTCCCTCTTTCACTGGAAGTCAGGAAAGTTAAAATACTGTGTAAACGGTATCTATGGGGTAATAGACATGCAGAGGAGGCAAGGGGAGGGTGAGGAAATGGCTCACAGGTGTCCTCAGGGGCATGGAGATCCAGAAAAGAATGGTTAGAATAAGCACTGGGAGATGCATGAGCAGCCAACTAACAGTATGGATAGCTCTCATGCAAGCACTGCAGGTACTTCTGCATGACTGCACCCAGCGACCCACCTCGTCATCCTCCCAGGCCTCCTCCATCAATCTCCATCTTACACGGATAGAAACACCAATTGAGAAGGTTTGGTCATTTTCCTGTTCCGCAATGCTTAGCACTTAGTAACAACGATGACGATGATGATTAAATGCTGACCATATGTGGATGCTAAACATAAACTTACCTCACGTACACCTCACAGCAGTAACCCTATGAGGTGATACTAGCCAAAAGATCCCAAAGTGAGGGAAGTTTAGCAGGTTGCCCCAGATCATGTGCGTGGTGAGAGCCAGGCTGCTCTTCGGCTGCACAGCATCGGACCCAGCCATGGTTCTGGTTCTGTGCCACTTTCCATGCCTTTCTTGACAGATGCACATCTGGGTGAGCAGCAAAGACCCACTGTGCATCTGGATCTACCTCCTGCAGGAACCCTTTCCCTCCACCATTATGCCCCACAAGGGTCCCTCTGTGAGGTGTTCTGTGAATGAACAATCTCACTGTGACAAGCTTCATTAGTTCCCAGATTGTGACCACAACACTTAAGAAGAATGACTGTGCTATCATGGAATATGGAAATGAATGGGATGGTGTCCTTTCTCAAAATGTTTCAACCATCGTGATGAGCATACCTTTACTCTAGAGCATTAAATTACTTTTTTTAATTAAAAAAGT